>OX439483.1:330082428-330249928 GCA_949320155.1 Melangyna quadrimaculata
GCCACAAATTTGACAGGTGAAGAGGAGAAACACAACTATAGAACAACAAACAATGTTAAAATAAACAAAAAACCGAACAAATGTGTGTCGTGTTCATAGATTATGATTGTTTTTTTGTTTAAATATGTCTCATTTGTAGGGTTTAAATTTGATGAACACAATTATTGTTTTTATGTATTGTAAATTAATTCTATGTTGATGGAAACGCAACATGTGCTCTAAATAAGTATTCGATGTTTATATTTTTATTATTTTAACTTCATCATTTACAAAAAAAAAAGTTGTGTACCAGCAGGAATCGAACCTTGACCCATAGGCGTCCGGGGGGACAAGGGGGGCACTTGCCCCCCCTGGCTCTGGCCGAACAATCATACTAGTACTGTTTTTATTATTAACTAGAAAATTTTCACAAAAACGACTGTTTAAAAGTACTTTTTTTGTCAGAGTCCATGGTTTGCCAATCCCCCTCCCGCCCTACTATGAGCCAAGCCGTGTATACCCGCTTTCATTTTACTCTTTTTTTGTTCGGAAATGTGATTATTTTCTTGGCAGCTTTGTTTCCAGGTCCATTAGATTTTTTTTCTTTTAATCGTTATAGGGGTTCATTAGGAGTGTTCAGTAGTTTTTTGACCACCTGGCTCTTTTGCGTTAGCCGCCATTTTGAATTTACCTTGAATCTACCATAGCGCATACGATATTAACGTCAATAACCAATTTCGGATTCAATTTGTCAAAAATGGTTGGTCAAGCCAGGAAATTGAAAACGAATACAGGACATTATACCCGCAGGCAAATTTTTTTCACTGCAGCTCACACAAATTAAGTCTGGTCATTAACAACGTAAGCAAAGTTTCTGAAATCAGAAATGCTGTCGGGCGATTAAGGAAGTTATAACTTTTTTTTTCCCGAGAGTCCCTTACGACGAAAATGCATACCCAGTATTCCTCTGTTTTGTGAAACAAGGTGGACGGCAAAATACAAAAGCATTCGAGTTCTGAGAGAGCATTTCGTTATTGTAATTGAGGCACTGCAAAAGCTTTCGGAAAAGGGTAATAAAATAACGAAGCAACGTGCCCTCCAACTATATTACTCTTGCAAAAAATTCGACCTTTTGAGTTTGTTTGTTTGTGATGTCACATTACTCATCGATGCTAGAACCTGTTGCTAATATTTTACAGGGCGTTGACCAAAATGTGTCAACAGTAAATGATCAGGTAAATGTTTTGAATAAATTATTTCAACAAAATCGAGACGATGCTGACAATTGCTTTAAATATCTATGGGAGGTAATGGAAAAATGCTTGAGTGAATCAGGCCTGGTTTTAAGCTGTCCAAGAATAATTCAAAAACAAATGCATCGATAAAATGTTCCCGCTTCTTCCCCCGAAAGTTATTTTAGAAAAGCTATTTATATTCCGTACATTGATTCCCTGATAATGTCCCTTACAGAAAGTTTTTCAGAAGAAAATAAAGCTGCATTTTTACTATTTCAGCTTTCACCAAAAATATGCAAATTATGGATTTTACAGAAATCGTTATAATTATAATTATAAAGAAAATAATGGAGAAATATGGCTTCTTTCTGGATAATTTCCTGGCGGAGTCCAAGATGTGGTACAGTTTTAACAAAATGCAGACTAATGGAAATGATTGTTCAAACACTTCTGATTTATTGAACAGTGTAGAGGAGTTTTATCCATCGATTTTTTCAGGTCTTTGTATAGGGCTCTCAATTCCAGCAACAACTTGCACCGGTTTGCGATCATTCAGCACCTTACGCAAAGTAAAAACTTGGCTTATATCCACAACGACCGACGAACGACTTGATGTACATTCAACGAAATATTGTCAAAGAACAAACAAACTTTTACAAAGAACTAATTGACCGTTTTGGAAAAGAGCCCAGGCGGTTGCAGTTGCTATTCACTAATGTCGATTTCTTTTCAACGATTGTAGATGAAATCTTTTTTTGTGTTGTAAGGAATATGCAAAACAAAATAAATTTTTTTCTGTGATTGTATGTGTGTGCAATTTGACAGGACCGAACGCACAATTCTAAATTTTATTTATTTTATTTTAGTTTATTTTATTTTATTTTATTTTATTTTATTTACTGAACAACGTGAACTTTATACTTTTACACCACGTATATAATTCAATTGAACAAATTGACTGAAAAGTCAAACGTAAACAATAGCGAGAGAAATGTCAAATCTTCCTAGTGTGTGTGCAAGTCGGTGTAAATCTTTCTAAAATAAAAGATTTGATTTGTTTAGAAAATTTGATCTTTTCTTCTTAACAAATCAAATTTCCCCTTCACAGATTTGATTTTTTTGTTGAAAGGAAATCCACATAAGTAACAAATGTTGAAGAAAAATCATATATTTGCTTCCTTTAATAATTATTTACCGTCAAAACGAATAAAATGTCACATTTCCTGGTCCTAAAATAAAATCACTTACAACTGACATATGCCTAGACAAAATAAATAAACTTTTATTAAAAAATAAAAAAATGAATTCAAAAAAAGGCATATTCATTTTTTAAATGCCCCCCTTGGAAAAAATCCTGCGGGCGGTATGCCTGGACCCCTCGGGTCCATCGGTGAGATATACCATCAGATGCCATAATGGATTTAGCAAATTGCTAAAAAGTTAAAGTACCCATTTTGTGTTTTTAACTTAAGCAAATTCTTAAGAGATAGTCAGATATAAAAATCATTTAATATGAGCAAAATGGCTTTAACAATTTACTTAATCGTTTAAAAATTTGCACTACTGTTTTTAATCGATGCACTATGAACACAAACATCTCTATTTGGAGGTTGTGGAGATATTAGGGGAATGTCTTACTTATTTACTTTTGATGGCGCTCACAGCCCAGGATGGGCTTCGGCCTCAACTAACAAGCCCCTCCAGCCAGCTCTGTCCCTAGCTAGCCGCTTCCAGTTGCGCACACCGAGTGCTTTGATGTCGTCATTCACTTGATTGCGCCACCTGTTACGGGTTCTTCCTCTGCTGCGTACCCCATCGGGGTTGGATTCGAAGACTCGTCGGGCAGGTGCGTTGCGGTCCATACGCTCCACGTGCCCCAGCCATCTCAGCCGCTGTATTTTCAGCTTTTTGACCAGGTCAACGTCGCTGTATAGCCCGTATAGCTCGTCGTTGAATCTTCTCCTCCATACTCCTTCGATACACACCGGACCGAAAATCACCCGAAGAATCTTGCTCTCAAAGCACCCTAGCAGATTTTTATCCGAATCTTTCAGTGTCCATGCTTCTGACCCATAAAGCAGGACCGGGATGATTAGGGTTTTGTATAAAGTCTCCTTGGTTCTCTGAGAGAGGGCCTTACTACTTAAATGCCTTCTTAGACCGAAGAAACAGTCTTAAGACTTTCCAAATAAAAGAAATGGTTTATATTTTAAAACTAATATCCACTTTACTCTATAAAATATAATTTTATTTAATATTGTATAGGTATTATAAGTTAATTATGAGACGCGTGTATCACATGAGGTCAGCGAAAAGAATGAGGTTTTCAAAAATGTCTATGAGCCTTCCGGTCTTTACTAATCATATGTACATTTAGTTAATTCATAATTAATTGATAATTCTTGTGTACACTAAAGACGAAATTATTTTAAGTTAAATGTCATCATTCAACGTCAAAGTACGTTACCCACATAATTGATACAAAAATCTAAGAAAGTGTGCCACTCCCAGTGAATGGAAAATCTGAAGTTTTCATTTATTACCTTTATACTATATGAACTTCAAATCAAATCACTCTAGACTCTACCGAATTTCATTTCTACAGCAATCCAATCGGCAATCATAATTGATAATGATTCCAAAGCTCTAACTACAAAGACCTACTTACTCGCTAAAGAAACATGCTTACAAAAAACCATACGAACATTGTTCTGACATATAAATTAAACCACCATGCACAATTTTCCATTGTTTTTTTGCAGGCAGGTGTCTTCAGAATAGATATTTATTTCTCACTTTTGTACAAAAGTAGGCCTATGTTGTAGTTAAACCTTAAGAGAGTTGGCAGATACCACGACCTCAAACGGAAGACCTCAACTTTTCGATTTTTCTTTTGTATAATACACTTCAAGACCTATCGTTCTATCGTATTTCATAATCCTACAGCAGTCCGAAGAGCTCTTTTAAATTGACAAGGGAATAGTTTCCAAAGTTTTCAAAAATTTAATTTTGATGCAAATGTCATCTCTGTTACCTTGAATAAAGAAACAAAATCCATTTTGATAACAGAAAACAGCTATAAGTGATTTTAAAAAGCATTAGTTGGAAGAAGAAAACAATTTCCGGTCTTATTTCCACCCATGTGTTTGAAACTTTTATTTTTGATAGAAAATATTATAGTATTTGTGCAACGGCGTAAAACCCAGATAAACCTGGTAAACCAGATAATTCTATCTCGGTAGAAATTAACTGTAAACATATGTATGGCAACAATATTCTTGTTAAAAATTGATAATATTTTCTTTTAATTGTCTTGAAGTGGCATCACTTATCCTATTGAATTATGATGTACATAACACATTTTTGCAACTCTTTTCATCTTTTTTTTCTTAAACTTTACATACATATATATATTAAAAGTGAACTGTACATCTGAGTATTATAAAGAGACATGTAAATTGTGAATTCAAACAGTTACCGATTTTCTTTGACCCTATATCATTCGGAAATAAAACTTGTTATAAATTGGAAATTTTGGAAGTTTTCTCATTTTCTCGGACTTTTATTTATAACTTTCTTCATGGTGCCGAAACCCGGGATTTCGTGTCGGAAAACAGATTTAACAAGTTTTATTTAAAGTATTAACTGTCGTGTCATTTATACTCTCGTAATATTGTTTTTTTTCTCGATCGATATAATAAAATGGAGCTGCAAACACGTGCTGGTTTTCGCAGTCAAATTACGAAGATCGTCAACGAAGCGACAGAGTATTTAAGGAGTGATTCGCGCCCAATAGAAGATTTGTCAGAATTAGATTCTATGGAAGAGGAACTTTCTTCTTTTTTGCAACGTCTTACAACGGCCAATGCTAATTTGAATGTGGTTAATAAAGACATTCAGACTAAAGAGCTGGAGGATAAAAATCCTGAAAAGATTGCAGAATATGAAGATGCTGCGGCGGGAATGATGGCAAGGCTTCAAGTTCGTCTTGCTTAAATCAAACAAAGTACCGATCCTACTCCAAACTGCGAAAATTCGCAACGTCCATCATCATTAACGAAGAATCACTGCACAAAGCTACCTAAGCTGCAACTAAAACGATTTTCTGGATATTACCAGGAGTGGATTCCTTTTTGGGAAAATTTCAGATCTGCTGTTCATGAAAATGAATCCCTATCTGGTGTGGAAAAGTTTAATTTTTTGCAATCGGTGCTCACGGGCAATGCAGCAAAAACTATTGTAGGTTTTACTCCCTCCGATGCATGCTATGACGGAGCCATATCCCTCTTGCAAGAGGAATACGGGGATACCGAGAAGCTTGTCGATAAGCTCATGCAAATACTTATGGGTTTACCAACTGTACATCGTAGAACTGATGCTCAGGCATTAAGCCTGCTGTATAACACCGTAATGGCTTGCAGCCGATCCCTCACCGGGTTAGGTGTACCATCGTCACATTATTACATAATGCTAAAAACCATTCTTCTTAAATGCATGCCTAATGAGTGACGTATCGATTATCACCGTATTCATAAAGAATTAACTGACAGTGGAAAAGAGACGGCTGATTTATCGGAGGATAGTAGTTCCACACTATCATTTGACGGAGACAAGCAAGTTAAAAATATCATGCGATTTTTGAAGCAAGAAGTTGAGTCTATTGAGAGTGCAGCCGTTGCAAAATCCGGTAAATCAACAACCCACTACACTCAACCAACAACGGCAGCCGGTCTCCTCACACCCACGAGTACCTCCGTTTCTAAATGTTTTCTCTGTAAGTCTACTGAAAATTCTACAAGAGGCTGTGACTCTACACAATCTATCGATGAAAAGAAAGAGATGCTTAAGAAGGACGGCAGGTGCTTTAGATGTACGCAAAGGGGACACACATTAAAATTTTGAAGAGTGAAGGGTCTAGTATGTAAAAAATGCAAACGTATGCACTCTACCGTTTTGTGCAGAGGAGAAGCATGGTCAAAGTCAAATAATGGAGAGAGTGCGAGTGATAAACCTATCTTAACGTCAGCAACTAATTAATGCTCTTTAAATAATCATGGAAAATTATCTACTAATGTTTTTTTGCAGACGGCACGTGTTTTCCTTTCTTCACAGAAAACTAATAGCAATTTATTTGTGCGATTGATCATTGATGGTGGGAGCCAAAAAACTTACATTAGAGAAGATGTCGCCAATGAATTAGAGTTACCCATCATTGGATTAGTAAACATGATCCCTTTTGGTAACATAGACGCTCCCAATTAAGGACAACTAAGTTCACAATAAAAAGCCAGTTTAGTGCACACGCAATAGAAATTGTAGCTGTTGTAGTTCCGGAAATTTGTCTTGACACATTGCCTGCTCCTGAGAACTATTGTAGTCCGCAAAGGCAAGGGTTCTATTAAGCTGATTCGAATTTTTGGGGTCATGAACAAACGGAAGGTTTGAGCGTTTTAATCGGAGCGGACAATTTTTGGGAAATCGTCACAGGAAGGTATAAGCTTCTTGCCAAAGGACTGACAGCTGTTGACACCGTATTCGGCTGGACTCTTCAGGGCCCTTATACCTCTGAAGATTGTAGTAATTCTTTAATTAACGTTTCTTCCCTTTGCAGTACTTCTCTTTTTGAAAATATGTGGAACATGGAGTTGCTTGGCATACGAGATGATGAATCTGAAATGAAAACGTTTACTACAGAGCTCCAAACGAAATGCATTCGTAAAACTCCGACGAGGTATGAGGCGGTCTTACCCTGGAAGCCGATTAATTGCCAGCTAGCAACCAATAGGGAGAACGTTTTATCCAGATTATACTCTCTGGCGAGACGACTTTCGAGGGAACCACAGAAACTTTTGGATTATGATGCTGTTATGAGAGAGTTAGTTTCATCTGGCTGTGTTGAACAAGTACCTCATCAGATCGAAGCCTCAAATTTGTATTACATACCTCATTATGCGGTTTATCGTCCCGAGAAGTCCACAACGAAGATTCGTATAGTTTTCGATGCGTCTGCGCATGCTCCAGGTAAACTTTCCTTAAATGATTGTTTGTGGATGGGATCCAATCTACTTCCCGATATATTCAAAATACTGCTTCACTTTCGCCTTGGGAAAATTGGACTCGTAGCTGATATCGGGAAAGCGTTTTTACAAATCGCTTTGGCTGAGAAAGATCGCGATAGTCATCGATTTTTTTGGTTCGCTGATGAAGTACTTCCTTCAAGGGATCTGCCACCTATTCATGAATTTCGTATGACGCGTGTGACATTTGGTGTTACGTCTAGCCCTTTCCTATTGTCAGCAACTATAGGTTTACATACTCAATCAACATCAGAGGCCTTTCCAAGCACATATTCTCGACTAAAGCGATCATTTTATATGGATGATTTGGTTACCAGCGTCAACAATTAAGCCGAAGCGGAGCTGTTCTATCAGGAATCAACACAAATTATAGATCGAGCTTGGATGGAATCTCAGGAAGTGGGTAAGCAATGATGAAGATATTCGAAGTTCTCTGGGGTTACAGCATGTGGACAGCATACAAACTGTTTTGGGTGAAAGGTGGAATATTCTGAGCAATGACCTTACTCTTAATATTAATCCAGAAGATCTACAAAACATGAATTCAGCTACTAAACGTAACGTTTTGAAGATTATTGCTCGAATATATGACCCTTAAGGATTTATGAACCCAGTTGTAATTCGCCTTAAGATTCTTTTTCAGTCTTTATGGAGGCAAAAGCTTACCTGAAATCAACCTATTGAACATGAATTTCACAAGCAATGGAGTACTTGCATGAAGGATCTGGATTAGTTGGGCGATCTCTATTTTTCAAGATGGTTGGGCTTCGATGGAAGCTCTAAAAACACAGAAATGCATATTTTTGCTGACGCAAGTCCAAAGGCGTTTGGAGCAGTCGCATTTTTGCGGATTGAGGGATACGAAGGTAAGGTTCAGGTGAGATTTGTTTGCTCTAAAGTACGAGTGGCACCTTTAAAAGAGAGTAAGACGGATGACATTAGTTTGCCAAAGTTGGAACTGGCTGCCGCACTTGTAGCTTATAGATTATGTGCCTGTTTTCAGAAATGTCATCTTCCGTGCCAACATTATTACTTAATGACCGATTCGCAAATAACTTTACACTGGATACATGGAGACGTTCGACGATGGAAACCTTTTGTCTTTACGGATTGGCGACACTGCTCTGGATCTGAAAACCCTGCGGATCTTGTAACAAGGGGCGTATCTACTCAACAATTTGCCGCGTCGCTGTTATAGAAAGAAGGCCCTTATTGGTTAAAAGGTGATAAATCTGGATGGCCATCATCGATATCGATATTGAGATATTGAGAAGTCTACAACTCTGCTTGCGATGTCCGAAGAAACAATACCAGCAAAATCAAAAGATGACCTGGGTCCAATTTTTCCTTTCGAAAGAATAAGTACATGGAAAAAGCTTTTAAGAGTAACTTGTTACATTTTTCGAACCATTGATATTATTATTTACAAAAATAAAAATAGGGTTGCGACTAGGTTTCTTGGAGCAATCGAACTAAAGAAAGCTGAAGATTATTGGTTAAAATTCATTCAACACACTTATTTAACAATGAAATTTTGTATTTGCAGGTCGGAAAGCCAATCCCTAGTTCTTCGACCCTGCAGAATCTCAATGTGTTCCTGGACAATGGTGGCTTTATATGCTTAGAGAGTAGGCTTCAAGGACTCGATGAACCGCTTGTAGTTGTGAACCCCATTATTCTACCAAAAGGGGATGCTTTAACTAGACTAATTGCTAAACATTTTCACGAACTCACTTTACATGGAGGTGTCAATACAGTATTGGCGAGGATGCGCGAAAGGTTTTGGATGCCAGCTGGTCGTTAACTCATAAAAAAGGTCATTGCTAAGTGCCCAATTTGCAAGCGGATGAGAGGGAAACCTGGTTCACAACCCTTTGCACCATTGCCTTTGGAACGTTAAGTGTCAACTCGGTCTTTTGAAACAGTAGGAGTGGATTTCGCTGGCCCACTGTATATACCTATCGACAATGGAGAAAACAGTAGAAAGGTATATATCATGATTTTCACTTGTGCAGTTGTTCGAGCCTTGCATTTAGAATTGGTGTTTGACCTTACTACTGAGAACTGCTTATTGGCTATAAGGAGATTTATAGCAAGGAGGGGTTGCCCGAACGTTATTTACTCTGACAACGCTAAGACGTTTAAAAAAGCAGCAACAGAAGTAAAAACTATTGGAGAAATCTTTAGTAGCGAAGTTTTTCATGGATTTCTCAGCAATCGAGGGATTAACTGGCGTTTTAGTGTTGAAAGGGCGCCTTGGTGGGGCGGCTTTTGGGAACGAATGGTGAAAAGCGTAAAACACATCCTCAAAGTTACTATCTGGAAGGCGAAAGTTGAGATTGATGTGCTTCACACTCTTTTGACGGAAGCTGAGCGTTTAATTAATATGAGACCACTTACCTATATCAGTAATGATCCACTTGACCTATCACCCTTAACGCCCGACAACTTCCTTTCTGGTATTTCGAGTCATGTTCCTGTCGAGACTGGAAGTGAGGACCGAATCCCTTCTTCGGAGCTTCGGACTAAATGGATAACAAGACTTAAGTACACCTCACTTCTTTGGAAAATATGGAAGACCGAATATTTGGGCCTGCTGCGTTCAGCTCATTATTTAAATAAATCCTTTACAAAAGAAATTCGACCGGGAGGATGTTAAAAATTGATAATATTTTCTTTTAATTGTCTTGAAGTGGCATCACTTATCCTATTGAACTATAATGTACATAACACATTTTTGCAACTCTTTTCATCTCTTTTTTCTTAAACTTTACATATATATGTATATTAAAAGTGAACTATACATCTGAGTATTATAAAAAGACATGTAAATTATGAATTCAAACAGTTACCGATTTTCTTTGACCCTATATCATTCGGAAATAAAACTTGTTATAAATTGGACATTTTGGAAGTTTTCTCATTTTCTCGGACTTTTATTTATAACTTTCTTCAATTCTGTAAAACAGATAATTTTATCTCACTCAGAAATAAAACTAGTCTAGTACACTGGGATAAGTCATTTGTGACGTTTAATTTGATTATTTCCCACGTTCATGCAAGTATTTACAAAGGGGTGTTCAAGTTCACGTAAACACCTTGCTGAAAGTTTTATTTTTAAGCAATGTGGAAAATTATATCTTTGCATGAATAAAAATAAAGTAAATTCTGTGGCGCAACCAGTGTTGCTATAATGTCAAGTTTTATAATGCTATATTTCAAATTTCATTGTGCTTAATCGTATGGAATCTCAAAAAACAGAATGCTAGATTTAATAAAACACTTAAAAAATGTTTCTTTCCATAAACTCCCACATAAATGATAAAAATAATCAAATAGGTATATTAAATACAGCAATAATAAAAATATTTACTTTTCACAAAAAAAAACCATCTACCTAATAATAAAAAGCAAAATTGATTCGTAGAAATCAATTAAATATATAGGTACATACCTAGGTTAGGTAAAGGTACTTTTTGTTTGAAAAGATATGATACATACAACATTCCTTATGCAATGTTTGTATGTTACTTTTTAGTTAGGTCAGAATCAAATCAAATGTATGTATCATAATAATACATAGTATCATAATAAGATCAGATTATTGACAGTAAATTTTGCATTCAAGAATACAAAAGAAAAAAATCTATAGTGCCAAAAAAGCAATTGGCATAGTTATAAAATTTCTCAATGTTGTTGCATCAAAGATAATATAACATAAGGATGTCGAATCCAGTAGGTACAAGGAAAGTGAACCCAAAAATCTGATATCAGATACCACAACATGTTGCATGTTGCTAAATGTTGCATTGGTCAGTATAAAGAGCGAGAGCGAAAAATTCTCACTGGATAGAATTTAAAATTTGAATTCTCTTCAAAATGTATATCTCAATAAAGTGGGCATAAATTGAATTTTTTAGGCTAGCCTTGTTGGTGGCGCGTTGAGGAGGCTTGCGGTGTTTTTTTTTAATTTGTTGCTTATTCTTTATTTGTGTGATCTTGCTGATGGTGTGTCTGTGCATTTGTATAGATAGACATGCAGTACAATTTTTGTTCGTCTCGATCATCGAATGAAAGGTACCAAGCAAGGATTTTCTTTTGGTGTTGTTTTTTTTTTTGTGAGCTAGGTCTAGGTAGGTTTACCTACATATGTAGGTTCGTAGCTCGTAGGTACATAGTTGGTTATTTTGTATACCTTGATAAATTAAAGAAAATCATTTTTCATTAATTTATTTATAGGTTAATTCATAAGTTGTAAGGAAAGCTAATTTATTAGGTAGGTAGGTAGGTGTAACATTTGTACGCTCTAATTTAATGAATATATACATACGTACCAGATATTTTTTGCAATGGTTTTATATGTAGGTATATTTATAGTATTTTTTTATTTTTCATTATTAAATCATTAGGAAAAATATGATGAGTATATAGATAGGTAACTTGAATTCCTATGGTCATATTTTCAAGATTAACAGGTAACATATACATATGTTAAAATCTCGGAAAATAATGCACTACAATTTGTATTAAAGAATTATTCAAAAATATGGGAAGTTTTGCATCATACAGATTTTGAAAAATTATAACTTTGATGATATTTTCCAATACTTAGTTAAGAAATGTTGCCAATTTATTTTAAAATTCTTCCATTTTATATTAAAAACTTTTTTCTTCTATTGTGAACAGAATTTTCTTATTCGAAATAAATTAAAACAGTGAGAAAACACGTTTGCAAACTGACAGCTCAAAGTTATATTGGTGGAAAAGCAGGTGCCATGACATAAAACCAAGTGTCATAAGGCCAAATTCAGGGTTTGACGCTTTCCCATAGTGACATGATGGTTGGATGTTGTAGGACGCGGGTAGTCACTGAGTGGCGTCAACACGGCGATGTCCAGTGATGTAACGAATATCACACATCAATTGTGCTTATTTTACCTCCAAGTGGTAACCATCGGATACTGGTCTCGTCCATCGGGACTTGACTTGCCAAACAAATAAGCGCGAGTGTTGAACAAGAGACAAAAATTGCAACACTATAAATACTCTGTCGGAAATGACTGGCTGTATAAGTCGGCTGAAGTCTTAGACGAGCCCATCAGAAAGAAGGTGTGTGGCGGATGAACTCATCAGAATCAACGGTGTCACCAACATTATGGACGACAGAGACCTTACGTGAGCTACACTGAAATATTTAGAGCTGAGGTCAGTAAGGATTTTCAGTACTAGCCAGGGTGCTGAAAAAGAGATGGTGGCGGATGAACCCTTCAAGGGTCAACGGCAGCACTCATACCCCTGTAGTGGGCTGCTGGTATCGGATTATCCGGCCTGCTGTCCTAAGGGTACACAAGGATCCGGCCCTCCGGGTCTGGGGGTCATGTGACGGGTTGGCAACCTACCACATGTAAAGAAATCAATGGAATGTTAAAACTCTTCTCGATAACCGCGAAGAAGGCCCTAACAACGCCAGATTCCTCCAACTTGAGAAAGAATTCCTACGGTTAAACCTAGACATCTTGAGTGAAGTGAGATGGTTGAGCGCAGGGCAGGTGGATTCACCTTCGAAAAGCACTTTCTTTATTTACTCTGGAAAACCAGTTGGAAGCTCCCGATGTTCCGGCGTAGGTTTAATGTTGACTCCAAAGGCGTGGCAAAGTCTTATAACCTGGAAACCCATCAACGACAGGATATTGACAGCCAGGTTCCAGAGTAAATTAAGAAAAATCACCATCATCCAGTGCTATGACCCAACTGAGGAAGCGTCGGACGCCGAGAAGGACGAATTTTACAGCCAACTTAGCGCGGTTTTCAGAAGCTCGCCGAATGGAGACATCACTGTCGTAATGGGAGATCTTAATGCTAAGGTTGGTCAGGACAACACAGCGTTGAAGCACGTTCTGGGTAACCACGGTATCGGGGAACGGAACGACAATGGAGAGCGGTTTGTTGACTTCTGTAACGCAAATCAGCTAGTTGTTGTGCTTTTTATGTTTTTCGATTCGAGAAGCACGATTCTCGAAAGGGGTCTTACCTTTTACCGGTGTTATGTTTTTGTTGTGCTTTTGTCTGTCAAAAAAAACAATGTTTATTTAACTTAATTTATTTCAACTATTTTTTTTATAACTTAGCTATAGATTTACATCGAGTTATTTTGTTATTGCTTTTAATTTAGTTTAAATAAAAAATCTAGTAAAGGAATTGTAACAAGAATCAGTGAAGAGAAAAAAGAGATCTTTTAGCGACAACCGTCCGAAACAGAGTGTCACATCGATGGCTCGTCACCCGACACGACGAAACAGAAAATATGCAACATGAGCACAAGTGTGCTTGTTTGTAGTTGATATAGGGTTCAATGCACGTTTAATGGGTTTGAAAAGTGAGTGCATTGATTGTTGAATATAGGAAAATGGAAAATGATGAACTGGGAATTTTGGGTTTGGTTTCAGTGTAGCAGGCAGGTTTGGAGAAGTTTAATGGATTGGGAAAGTGAATGGGTTTGGTTTAAGTGAAGCGATCGTTGATCGCGTGGTTGACAACATTGGAGTTGAATGGAATTTTTGTAGGTAATTAAAAGGAAATGATGAATATGGGAATTATAAGTGGGTCGGATATTGGTCAATCAAATCAAAAGGAAATGATGACTGTGGGAATTTGAAGTGGATTGAATTAGAATGGAATAAGGGAAGATGATAAGGGAATGTTGTGAAGTACGAACTTTACAACATCATCAAACGAGAAAGATTTGATGGGGCTAGGCGAGGTTTTGGTATTGGTTCAGTTTTTAATGATGTTACTGAGGTTGGATCAACTTTTATTTCTGGCAGTGGTAATGATTCCGTTTCTTTTTTATTATGTATAGAGTTCTTTCTCATATTCCGCATTAGCAATATTATTATAACTATGAATACGACGAAAATCATTAAAAGGAATAACACGATTGAAGTGTTTTTATTTTCACTATCGGTGTTCGAATATAGAAACTGAGAATTTTGTAGGTTGTCTATATTCTTACTGATAGAATTAAGGTCTTCAATCTGATTATGTATATTAAAAGACTTTGTAGCATAACTGAGAATTTTCTCAAATTGAGGTGGTGTTATATTGAATGAAAGGCAAGGATTTGATGAAATAAAGGTAAGATTTGTTTTTGTTTCGAAATTTGTTTTTGGAGCTTAAGGATTGATATCTTGTATTTGCAATACAGTTTGGTTGGATTTTAAGAATACCAGTTGCATTTATGTTTAATTGAGAGTTAAGATTTTGGCATTTAATCATAAGATTTTCTGGATTTGGGGAAACGAAAATCCAAGAATTGGAGTCTGCTAGCTGTAGGAAAATGGGGTGATATATTTGCATTAACTGAATATTACAATTACTGATTTCACTTGGAAGAATGGAAAGTAAATTCAGTTCGCAGTCACTGCTTGAAGATGTGAAAAGGATAGGTGCGTTTCTTTCGCAAAGATAATTATTTTTTGTAGTTGTTTGACATTTGTCTAAGTCATGTTTATAATAGAGAAAGTACGATTGTTTTTCTGAGTCAACGATAAGAAAAGGTTTTTCAGGGATTATAATTGCATAGGTTTTGTTTTCGATGAGATTTGGTATACTAGTCATTTTATTAATGTTATAGTTTTTGGGAGAAGTAAGAGGAATTTTTAATACAAAATTAATTTGGTTATCAATGAAGTAAACATGTGTTTCTAAGAGATTAAAAAGTGTGTCTATATATTGCTCTTGTAGAGGAAGTGGTAAGCGATTTTCTTCTGGAAGGAGCAATTGTATCTTTTTAATTTCTTCGGTGAGCTTGGAAGGATCAATAAGATATGGATGAAGTTTTCCATGGGCTGCGGAGTAAATAGCGTCAAGGAGGTGATCTTTGGTTGAATAGTAATATTCTGATAAGGAGTTGAACATCGTAAAAAGTTCGTTTAGTTGAAGAAAGGATTTATTTATTATGTTGTTACTATTTGAGTTTTTGCTTATTTGATTAATGATTTGATTGGTTTCTTCAATCTTTTCTTCTATTTTAATAATTTGGTGGTTTGTAAGGTTTAATTGATGGATGATATTTTTTGATATTGAAATTTGTTTTTCGTTTAATTGGGATTCATAATGATGTTGTTGGTTAAGTTTATTTATATGACGAGAAAAAGTTTTTGCATCCTCGTCGTCGAGGGTGCCAAATAGTTGTTTGGATATAGAACCAATAGCATTTACTAATCCTCTCTTTTGTATTCGAGATTTTATGGTGGTTCCTAAGTATTTGTTAATAATTTGATCCTGTGATTTAATTCGATCAAGGACCAACGTGGAAAGGGTAGGAAGGGATTCGCATTGGGATAAGTTTTCGTGTGAAGAAAGAAGTTGTTTACAAGAAGAAAGAATTTTTTCATAGGTCAGTAAGATTGAGTTATGGTCGATGGTTTCATACAGTTGCTCGTTGTTGATCATCATTTGGTTACTCAAGATTATTTTAAAGATGAAAATCACGATTATAGGTTTCCCCATTTCTGGAAAGAATATTGAGATTGAAGTTTTTAATTAACTTGAAAAAATTTTGAGTCTATTGTTGTGGACTTTAACTATTTTATTTTTAATTTTAATGTCGGAGTTTACTCCTGACTTAGATAAGATTTCGTAAGGTCCTGACCAAAGAGGAAGAAGCTTTTTATTTTTATTTTTAGGATTACTTTCATTTTTGAGTAGAACAAGTGTTCCTATTTGAAAGTCTCCAGGATTTTGTTTCTTATCGTACTGTAGTTTTGAAGATTCCTTACTCTTCAGAAGTTTATCTCTAGCGATTTGATGACAATGTTGAAGCCTTGGTTTAAGTTCGTTGGCATACAAATCATAATTGTAACAGATTTCTGGGTTTTTTGTTACCCCAGAAGGAAGTTCAATACCGTACATAAGTTCAAATGGAGTGTACAAAGTAGAAGTGTTAGGAGTCGTGTTATGGACGAAAACGGCATATTTAATCCAGTTGTCCCAATCGTCTTGAGATTTATTGATAAAACAACGGACATATTTCACGAAGTTTATGTGACTTCTTTCGCAAGAGCCATTTGATTGAGGTCGGTATGCAGTAGTTTGGAGTTTATTAATTTTAAGAAGTTTGCATACATTTTTGAATATGTCGCTTAGGAAATTTTGGCCTTGGTCTGACAACACGTGTTTGGGTGTGCCATATCGTAATATTATTTCTTTGACGAATGCTTCGGCGATTGTATTTGCCTCTTGATTTGGTAAAGGAATTGCATCAGTGTATTTTGTAAGGTCGTCGATGAATGTTAAAAGATATTTATTATTTTTATTAGTTATAGGGTAGGGACCAACGATATCGATAGAAATTTTTTTCGAAGGGGTATTTGGAAGTTGAAGTTATAACCATAGGTTCCATGGTATATTTTGTTACTTTGTTTTTCTGACAGAGGTCGCAATTTTTAATATAGTTTTTTATATCTTGAAACATATTTTTCCAACTATGATATAATTGTATACGTTTAAAGGTTCTGTTGACACCACAGTGTCCTCCAATGGGATTTAAATGAAATTCCTTAAGAATAGTTTTGATTTCATTTTCTGTCAGATCTGGTTTTGATGAAGGAATATTCGAAGAATTAGTAGTAATGACTAAAAGCGTTGTACAAGAATTAGAATCCGTATTTTTATTTGAAGAATTTGAACAAGAATTAGGAATTGATTTTGAACAAGAATTAGAATTTGTATTTTTATTTGAAGACTTTGAACAAGAATTAGGAATTGAAGATGTTGAAGACGAACTTGAATTTATGGATGGGGGACAAGAATTAGTAATTGACATTGAAGAAGACGAATTTGTATTTGCTGGTGAAGAACAAGATTTAGGATTTGACGATGTAGAAAAGGAGTTAGTATTTTCGGACGATGTAGGAGACGATATAGTAAATGGGATAGGAGACGAATTAGAAGATGTTGCAAAAGACGAATCTTGAGAAGAATTAGAAGACGGCGTTGTATCTGAACGAAGAGTCATTTTTGCAATTCTGCTTAGGCAATCTGCATTTATATTTTGTTCACCTTTTTTGTGAATGATTTCATATTCAAAATCCTCGAGCTGTAGGCGATATCTCATCATTCTAGAATTTATGTCTTTACAATTGTGTATATAAGCTAGCGGCTTATGATCAGTGTAAAGTTGAAATTTGCTTCCATACAGATATGGTCGGAAATGTTTGACTGACCAAACGATAGCCAAAAGTTTCTTATCTGTAGTAGAATAATTTTTTTCATTTTTAATAAGAGTCCGTGATGCATAAGAGATAGGAAGGTCATTACCAACTTCACCTTGTGAAAGGACACTACCAATAGCAAAGTCACTAGCATCCGTTGTAAGAATGAAGTTTTTAGTAAAATCGGGATATTGGAGGAGTGGTGGATTAATAAGTTTTTCTTTTAATCCATAAAAAGAATTTGAACAAAGAGGAGTCCAGTTGAAGCGAACATCCTTTCGTAAAAGATTAATAAGAGGTTTAGAAATTTTTGCAAAATCTTTTATGAAGCGCCGATAATAACCTGCAAGACCCAGGAAGCTTTTTATTTCTTTTGCGTTCTTGGGTTGTGCGAAATTTTTCACACATTCGATTTTTTGTGGATCAGGTTTAATACCGGATTCGTTTATGACATGTCCTAAATATGTGAGCTCGGTTCGCAAGAATTGACATTTATCAGGTTGCAATTTTAAGTTATGCACGTTCGAAGATTTCTCTTAATTTTGAAATGTGTTCTTCTAAAGTCTTACCATAGACCACAATGTCATCCATATAAACGAAAGTTTTTATACCTTGAAATCCAGTCAAAACATTATTCATTAACCTTTGGAAGGTGGCTGGAGCACCTTTTAATCCATAAGGCATTCTTATGAATTCGTAATGACCAAAAGGAGTAGAGAAAGCGGTCTTTTCTCTATCTTCCGGGCGAACTTCGATTTGATGGAAGCCACTGGCTAGATCTAAAGTTGAGAAGAACTTTGAACTCCCTAACTGATCCAGAATATCAGTAATGTTAGGTAACGGGTATGCGTCACCGACGGTTTTGTCGTTGAGTTTGCGAAAATCGACGACGATTCTCCATTTCTTGTTACCATTTTTATCAGGTTTTTTCAGAACGACAATAAGTGGGAAATTCCACGGACTATTCGATAGTTGGATAATATTATTGTCCATCATCTCATGTATTTGTTTATCCACTTCTTGTCGTTGTGCTTCCGGCAACCTGTCGGGTTTTATATATGTAGGTGTAGCATCTTGTGTTATGATAGGATGTTGTACAGAGCAGGTATGGGTTAATTTATCTCCTTTTATAAAAAATAAGTCTCTGTACAAGCAGCATAAATCTAAAATAGAGTCCTTCTCGTTTTTGGTCATGTGGTCAGTCACGACTAGGTCTTGTATAGTTTTAATTCTTTCATAAGAAGCAGGATAGTGTTGAATTTGCAAAATATTGTAATTAGAGACTTCGTCAAATACTATATCATCAGTATTAAACTGAATGGGGGATTCAGAGGAGTTAACGACGGATATGTAAGTGATAGAACTATTGGCAGGAGTAATGCTATTGCCAATATATAATCCATTGGGGAATTGCTGGGAGAGGCATATACTATCCACATTAATTTCCTTGAGAATTGGAACAATAATTTCGGATCTAGGAGGAATATTAACTAGATTAGAAGGAATAAGATCATAGTCGATTAGGTAGTTTTCCCATGAGAAGGTAAGTATTTTGGTGCCATATTTTATTTCAGCTTTATGGTCATCCAAGAAATTGTTACCTATTATTCCATCGGTACTGATGGGAAAGTTTTTATCTACTACATGGAAAGGGTAAGAAATTGTAACGTTTTAAGGAAGATAAATAAGAAGTTGTATAACTCCTTTGGTACGGATAACAGAATCAGTTATACCAAATAGGGAATGAATTATATTAGAGTCGATGGGTAGTTCTGGTTTTATTTTATCTATTTTAATCAGACAAATTTCACTACCGCCATCGATTAGAAATTTAGAAGGTTTAGGATTTAGCAAGGTTTCAGAAGAAAGTTTAATTGAATCTACTCTACTTATATTATTTTTTAAATTTATGTGTAGGATGTGGCGAGAGGAGATTAAGTTTGGGTCCGAAGCCTGCCACTGGTTTCGGCCTCTGAACGGTTTTCCGAATATTTGTTTACAGTTGAGGAGGAATTAGAATTAGAATTAGTATTATTATTATTTTTTTTATTATTATTATATTCCCTTTTTCGACATTCGTTTATATGATGCCCGAGAGATGGGATTTTTAGGTTTTGATTGAAACGAGTTATATGAAGTAGTTTGGTTATTATATGAAAAGGCACTTTTTTCTTCTAGTACGGCAGCTTCTATGGCTTCCGTCAGGGTAGTAAATCTAGAAGCTTTGATGATGAGGCTTGTTTTAGGATTAAGACCTCTCTCAAAAGCTTTTAGAGCCGTTTTACTGTTGAGATTGATAATAACGCTTGAAATTTCGGCGCCTTCACTAGCTATACAAGCATCATTCAAATTAGCTTAAGTCTGTTCCAATCTATTGGAATAAGAACGCACTGTCTCGTTTGTTCTTTGCTTTATGTGTATCAGTTCCAATTGGAGTTGGGACAGAGATTTGGTTTCTAGGAATTGTTGGACTAGTTTTTCCTTGAGGGATTCACAGGTGGTGAATTCCGTATATTTTACTATATTGTAAGCTGGGCCAGTAAGTTTGGTTTTAATAATTAGGAGAAGGATAGGAATTTCGGCAGTGGTGATATCTTCGGATATCAAATCGCACGCATTTAGGAATTTGTGTTAATTTGCTCTGTTCCCATCAAATTCGGGGATTAATTTTAGAGCGAAAGATCGGTCGAGTTTTGGAGCCATTTCTGTTTCGGTTTCAGGAAAGAAATTATTGGTTTCAGAGGAAGAGGAATCTTTAATGGTACTGGAATCTGAATCTTCGGAGTCGTATATTTCGATACTCTTATGTTTAGACATAAACTGCTAATTATTATAATATTATAATGAACAAAATTTAATTAAATTATAAAAAAAATTAATGCAATTGCAAAACAAAAATTAGGTAAAAAAAGTAATGATAATGAGTAATAATAAGTAAGTAAAAGTAAGTAGTAAATAATATATAATTTTTTTTTTCTTGCCTCTTATTTAATTAAATATTAAAAATTATATCTTATAGTGTGGATGATGGTTGGCTAAAGATGAATGCTGATGCTGCTGAAGATTTAGTAGGTTAAAGATGAATTGTCTTTTGCTTTCACATTTATGAATATCAGTTTTTTTTTTTATTTATTATGTTTTTAAAAAGGAAGGTTTCACTTTTTATATTTATTTGTATAGATTTAGAAGATAATCAGAGATTTAAGATAAGATTTCTGGTAGGTTTGTTTTTTTTTTTTTTTTGTTAATGTTCACTACAAACAAATATTCTTAAACACCTTTGTTTCCGGTTTTCACGTGTTCGGTTAAATTTAGTAATAATTGGTCACTGTTTGAATTGTATTTTTTTTTTCACGTAGCACTTTAACACTTTTCAGGCAAACCCCACATCTGACACCAATTTTTTGTTGTGCTTTTTATGTTTTTCGATTCGAGAAGCACGATTCTCGAAAGGGGTCTTACCTTTTACCGGTGTTATGTTTTTGTTGTGCTTTTGTCTTTCAAAAAAAAAAAAAACAATGTTTATTTAACTTAATTAATTTTAACTATTTTTTTATTACTTAGCTATAGGTTTACATCGAGTTATTTTGTTATTGCTTTTAATTTAGTTTAATTAAGAAATCTAGTAAAGGAATTGTAACAAGAATCATTGAAGAGAAAAAAGAGATCTTTTAGCGACAACCGTCCGAAACAGAGTGTCACATCGATGGCTCGTCACCCGACACGACGAAACAGAAAATATGCAACAGGAGCACAAGTGTGCTTGTTTGTAGTTGCTATAGGGTTCAATGCACGTTTAATGGGTTTGAAAAGGGAGTGCATTGATTGTTGAATATAGGAAAATTGAAAATGATGAACTGGGAATTTTGGGTTTGTTTTCAGTGTAGCAGGCAAAGAAATTGGAGAAGTTTAATGGATTGGGAAAGTGAATGGGTTTGGTTTAAGTGGAGCGATCGTTGATCGCGTGGTTGACAACATTGGAGTTGAATGGAATTTTTGTAGGTAATTAAAAGGAAATGATGAATATGGGAATTATAAGTGGGTCGGATATTGGTCAATCAAATCAAAAGGAAATGATGACTGTGGGAATTTGAAGTGGATTGAATTAGAATGGAATAAGGGAAGATGATAAGGGAATGTTGTGAAGTACGCACTTTACAACATAGTCATTGGAGAAACTCTGTTCGAGCATAGGATCTCGCACAAGATAAGTTGGTTATTCACAAATCGTCAATGTGCAGCGAACTTAATCGATCACTTTGCTATTAGCAAGCGCTTTAAAAATTGTCTTCCCGACGTCCGAAACAGACGCGGTGTTGATGTAGGGTTAGCTCGCGATCACCACCTTATGCTTGCCTACGTTCGACTTCGAATTGCTTCAGTACATGGAAATCGGCAAAACTTCCTGCGTACACCCAGGTACAATACCGACAGATTACGGGATCCTACAGTGCGTCAAAGATATAAGGACCGCCTCGCCGCAGAAGCAGAAGTTATCAGCATTGCCACGCCAGAAAATGCAGACCAACACTGGAGCAATGTGAAAAAGGCCTGTGCAACTGCCGCAACTGAGTCTGTGGGTATAAGGCAGTGGGTATCTGCAGATACATGGAGTAAGATTGAAGAAAGGAACGCGATTAGGTCCCAACTTGCGGCTGCCCCAGTAGGTGAGTCTCAGTACCGTAGGAAAAGGGAAGAAGTGCAGCGTAGTGTCAGACGTGACAAAAGGAGGCGCATAAATGTCCTCGCAGAACAGGCAGAGGAAGCAGCATCTAGGTGCGACAGTGGTACCATCTACAAGATAACCAAGAAATTGGTTGGAAACAACAACTCTCGAAAACAACACCTCGTCAAGGATGTAGACGGCACCCCACTAGTTA
Source organism: Melangyna quadrimaculata (assembly GCA_949320155.1). Taxonomy (NCBI): domain Eukaryota; kingdom Metazoa; phylum Arthropoda; class Insecta; order Diptera; family Syrphidae; genus Melangyna; species Melangyna quadrimaculata. The sequence goes on from OX439483.1 coordinate 330,104,814, forward strand.
CGGATGAGGATCAGCTCAGGAGATGGAAGGAACATTTTGCTAGCGTGCTCAACCACATATGCGATAGCGGAGGTGTTCCAGCCCCTAACCCAAATGAGCTATTCGTAGAAACTAGTTCCCGTATTCGCACCTGCCCTCCCAGTTTAGCCGAGATAACATCAGCAATAAAATCCCTCAAGAACAACAAAGCAGTAGGTTTGGACGGCATTCCCGCTGAGCTCTACCAAGCAGATCCACAAACATCAGCGAAGTTGCTACACCCCTTAATAGCACAGGCATGGGAGAACGAAAGTTTCCCCATTGAATGGAAAAAAGGGATAATGGCGAAAATAATCTTGGAACGAATCAAATTTCGTGCAGGCTCATACTGCATTGATCACATCAACACCTTGAAGATCATAATAGAACAATGCGTGGAGTTCTGCTCCCGTCTTCATTTGCTCTTCATCGACTTCGAAAAGGCTTACGATAGTTTGAATCGAGATTTAATTTGGTCAGCTTTACGTAGGAGAGGAGTACCCGAGAAGATTATCGCTATTATAAAGGCTACCTACGAGGGTGCATCGTGTCAAGTCTTAAACAAAGGAAAGGTATCAGAGGACTTCGATATCCATAGCGGAGTTATTCAAGGATGTTTGCTATCTCCGCTACTTTTCCTGGTGGTTATAGGGGATGTCCTTCATGCGGCTCTAGCCGAGCAAGCGCGTGGAATTCGACGGACGATGTTTTTGTTCCTGCAACATCTTGATTACGCTGACGATATTTGTTTGCTCTCGCACAAAATTATGGATCTTCATCATATGGTGACTAATCTGGAATGCGAGGCAAACAAAGTCGGTTTGAGGATCAACGCCGGGAAAACAAAAATCCTCAACATTTCTGAATCTTCTTCTCAAGTTGTTGTTGCGGCACAGAAGGTTGAAGCAGCAGACAACTTCCTGTACCTCGGTAGTTTTGTCTCAAAAAAGACGGCGGTGGTACGGTTGAAGATGTTAACTGCCGAATCGGCATAGCTAAAGCTGCTTTCGGCATGCTGTCTAAAGTTTGGAGGAGCAACGTCTACAGTACGAAGATCAAGCTGCGACTGTTCCGGTCGAACGTAGAGTCAGTACTACTATATGGGTGTAGTACATGGAAAGTGACCGCCTCTGTCACAAGGAAGCTACAAACTTTCGAAAATAGATGTCTCCGAAACATCCTAAGGATTTTTTGGCCGAACACCATCTCCAACCAAGAACTCCTTCGAAGAATGGGCCAAAGTCCTATTGACATCGTTATTAGGAAAAGAAAGTGGCAGTGGATTGGTCACACCCTACGTCGTGGTGCACTCTATTGCAAGACATGCAATGTAATGGGGTCCACTCATCCAAGATGGCAGAAGACCTGGAGGCCAGAGAAAGTCTTGGCGCAGAACAGTCGACAAGGAAACACAAAAGCTCGGTAAAAGTTGGGGAGAGCTAAAATACATTTCTAGAAACCGAACGAGATGGCGTGTAGCGGTAGTTGACGCCCTGTGCCCCTTAGAGGGGTCAAGGATCTAAGTAAGCAAGTAAAGTGACATAAGGCCAAATTTTAAGAGTTGGCCATATCGCTGGCTGAATACTTAAGTGCCCCATATACAAAAAAATTATTCCTCAGAAACCGAATTTTAAGGTTTGAAAAATAATTCCGTTTTTTTTTCTTGACAATTACGACTTTTGAATTTTTATATATATTAATTGAAAATTCCTTTTTTGTATTTTTTTTTGTAAGTCCTGATGTCAAAAAACGTTACGGGTAATTAAAAAAAAAATATATATGTAGTTTAAAAAAGTCAGAAATGGATATAGAACCCTCTTCCATACGAATGCGAAATATATGAAAAACAAACTTCAAATTCCCTAGGGATAAAGGACTTTTTTGCACTGGACATTCGGAAATCAACGAAAGCAAAAATAATAAAGAAAATTCAGAATTTCTGGCATTATTAATTTTTATAATTTTACTTTAAGTGATAAAAACATAAAACAAAAAGTTATATTAATTTAGTGGCTATGCCTTCCTTTATACCAGATTGGATTACTTTTAAGTCGATAAGAAATGTTTGAAAATGATAAAGCATTTTAACACTGATAGTAAAATTCGGGGGCTTAGGAAGAATTTCTGTGCTGCATATGTTCATACTGTAAAAAACAGGCCAGCAGTCTTCGCACTAAGCGAAACCCAGGTTGGTGAAAATTCCGATCCCTCGGAATTCAGCCTCCAAGGTTATAATTTAGTGCCGCTATTTTGTCCACATAATGGTCTTGCCGTCTATGTACGTAATGATGTTGCTTATCAGATCCAACCACAATATGGCCAATGTATAAATACAAATTTTAACTTCATGTGGTTCAAGTTCACCATCCATAAGCGCATTATTCATACATGTTTTATTTACCGCAGCCCAAGTTTGGACGGCAATTCGACTTCCAACTAATTCGATGCGCTATCTGACTCTATCCAGAGAATTTTTTCCCATTATCCGCACAGTGAAATCATTGTTACGGGTGATTTTAATGTACACAATTCTACGTGGTTGCGCTATTCAGGCCAGACAACACCCAAAGGAAGGTATGTCGAGATTTTTGCTGAGTTAAACCACCTGACTCAGCTTGTTGACGAGCCTAATCGGATCCCTGACGTTACAGGTCAATCCGCCAACACTCCAGATTTGTTTCTTACCTCCGACCCTGGTAAATACACCATTAGTGTATTATCACCTCTAGGCAAATCAGACCATTGTGTCATATCTGCGAATTGCTCGTGCCACCAAAACACAGTTAAAGAAAAAATTCCCAAAAGAACCGTTTGGCAGTACGAGAAAGCCAACTGGGACGGTCTCAATGTTTTCTTCAGGAACTTTAACTGGTCACTATGCTTCCTCGATAGTGACGTAGATTCCAGTGCAGATATGATTACAAACTTAATTCTTTGTGGAATGAGAAATTTTATCCCGAATAGGGTGAAATTTATCAAACCCAAAGAAAACTCATGGTTTGATTCGAGCTGTTAAAAGGTTATTAGGGTTAGAGAAGTAAGCTTCCGTTGTTAAAAAGCCAACCCTACTGAGGAAAACCGGAAAAAGTTTCAACAAGCTAGAAAGACCTGCAACGTTCATATTCGACGAACCAAATTTTTACATGATCAAAAATTACGGCAAAAAATTCTACAATGTCCCAAAGGTAGTTAAAAATTTTTGGTCATTTGTAAAAAACATACGAAACACCACCTCGTCCTCGGTTCCAACGCTCGTCTTCAATAACACCCCTTTTGTCAGCTCGTTAGATAAAGCCAATTTGCTTGCGGCACAGTTTGCTGTTAATTCGACGCTGCCAGAAAGTGTTATGGCTCCTCCTGTACTTGAGAGCGTAAATGATTTCATGGGACAAATCTTCTTTCGCACTCGTGCAGTTGTTAGAGTTCTAAAAGATCTCGACGTACACAAATCCGCTGGCTCGGATAGTATCCCTCCCATCGTTCTGAAGAGGTGTTCTTCAACGCTGGCAAAACCACTGCGTAAGCTTTTCCATCTGTCCTACTCTACTGGTCTCTTTCCGAGTGGATGGAAAATAGCATTTGTACAGCCTGTCCCTAAAAAAGGCGTATCTTCTTCACCCTCAAATTATCGACCAATTGCACTTACGTCCCTTCTTTCCAAGGTGATGGAAACGCTGATTAATTTTCAGCTCAAGAAATATCTCGAGGAACGAAAGCTTCTTAATGACCGGCAATACGGCTTTCGTAGCAATAGGTCCACTGGTGATTTGATGGTATATCTCACCGAACAGTGGAACAAATCTTTACATCGTTTTGGAGAAAGTAAGATTATTGCACTTGATATTTCAAAAGCGTTTGATAGAGTTTGGCATCAAGCTCTTTTATCGAAATTGCGCGCATTTGGTTTCGATGAATCTCTTCTTCATTGGATTAGAAATTACCTTTCGGACCGTTCAATACAAGTTGTATTGGACGGTTTCAAGTCTAAAATCCACAAAATAAATGCAGGTGTGCCCCAGGGCTCCGTTTTGTCTCCGACTCTCTTCCTTATTTTTATAAATGATCTTTTGTCTGAAACTTCTAATCCATTAAACTGTTTCGCTGGCGACAGTACCCTCAGCTTTTCATATTCGTTTACAGATTCACATCCATGTCCTTCGGATGTGGAACTTGAATGGCAGCGTATGATAAGCTCATTAAATTCTGATCTAAACAGCATGGTTCAATCCCCCTCACGGGTTAGACTTTGTCGTAGTGAGGGGGCTTACACCTAGGCTTTCAGCAATCCAGCTGCAAGTCTAGGTAACTAACATAACCCAAAAAAACCGAAAACCGAAATGTTGAAAACTATATAATATGAAATGAGTACTAAAGAATTTAAAAAGCGAGTGGGGATATCCACTCAAAAGTCGGTAGGAGTCGCGACTACCGGCGATGGCTTGGCCTCTAACGAGGAGAAGTCGCCAGTGACAATTAGTACACCTGGTATAACGAAGTGCGGAAGGTCTTGCGAGCCGACCACAATCCATGGAAAGACTGATAAGTCATCCGTGGGGGGTGAATCGGCTCGTGAGCTAGACGCTACTGCTGGCGAAGAGGGCTTTGTCCTCCCCGCCAGTAGTACAAATCCTTCGTGCTCGGGGGGACCCCCCGCGACCATTGGCAGTGCTGCTGCGAAAAACAGCTCCACTGCCGTTGGCCGTGGGGGTCTCTCTTCGGGTACGTTGGCTAATGCCCACCGTAGTGGTAGTAGTGGCGTGACGTACGCTGCTGCTGCCATTACCACTGCCCGTAAACAAGCGAACTCCGGAGCGGGTGCCTTCTCCGTTACCGGACGAGGCAGACCGCAAAAGAGTTCGCAGAAGAGACTCCAATTTGTTGGAGGTCGGCGTGCGTTAGCAGGTTCTACCTCCACCGGATTGGGGCGAAAAAATGCACATGTGCTCAACTCCGGGTCGGGTGTCTCGCCCAGTAGTGCAGCCGTTAAAAGCTTTACTACTGGTAGGAACATACCGACCCCCGTTGCAAAGAAAGTGCTACAGCCCGTTGGAAGTGGGGCTATGAAAAATAGTTCTGCTTCCATCGGGATGGGGCTCAACAAAGCCACGCCCCCGCAGATGAGCTCGGAGACGGATATCACATCCGGCAGCGCGTCCGTGACTTACGGATCCAACACTGCTGGGGTGCTTAAGCCGCCTCCGTATTCACAGAAGAACCCCCAACCCGTTGGAAGCACGACCGCTGACAACGGTCCTCCCTCCATCGGGATGGGGCTCAACACCCCCCCAGGGGCGGGTACTTCTGCCAGCAGCGCGTCCGTGACTTACGGATCCTCCACTGCTGGCCGAAGTATACCGCCCCTGGGCTCAAGGAAGATACCACAACCCGTTGGTGGTAGGGTCATGAAAAATGGCTCTGCTTCCACCGAGTTGGGGTGGAACCAAATCAACTGTAAGGAGAGGCGGAATGCCGAGAGGATCGTGAAAGCTATCGGTGACATTCCGGTAGCGGATCGTGACTCGCGACAAACTGCCAAACTCCAATGGGCCATGAACATTATGGCTCTCAGAAAGACCAGCGGGGACTACACGTCAAAGCGTCAACGGTCCATCGGGAGCACCATCCCCGATCCCAAACGACCCAAGGTGCAAGGCACCGACAAATCACTTAACGTGAATAAAGGTCTGCCCTTTAGTGACGTACTAAAGGACAAAATTGTCATTGCAGTCATCGACATAAGTAATGCAGATGGCAGGATCTCTCCTGAGAATTGGTTGAAGGTCATAGTGAAGCTCTCAGCTGGCTTCATGAGTTTAGTGAGGGAGCATCCCGGACCTCAACCAATCACAGACGATGCAGGCTGGCACCAAGGACGTGTTAAGCTCATCGCCTGTGCAGATCAGAGATCATGTGATCTGTTTAAGCTTGCTGTTAGCAGACTGGGAGAGGTCTGGCCAGGTGCTAGTCTCGAGGCTGTTGCTAGGGATGATATCCCCTGCAGGCCTAGAGCTCGTGCCTGGATCCCGATCGAACCAGCCAGCAAGGATGAAATACTCCAGATTATGCAGTACAGCAATCCAAGCCTACCTACAAAAGATTGGGTAGTCGCGAAGCTGGAAGAGATCAGGGGTTCCTTTAGATCTGCTATCATAGTAATCAACAAGGAATCTCTGGCTCATCTGGTGTCGACCGAAAATGTGATTAGGTACGGCTTCCACAAAATCGCCTTGAAGGTTTTCAAAAAAGATGAGGAAGTTGCACAAGAAGCCCCTCCACAAAACCCCCAGGACATGACCATAGACGAAGACCCTGTCGTCGGCATCGAAACTCCAGAGATGGAGATAGATGACATTGACACTTCTCCGGCTATGGTATTGCCCAATCTGCCAACCGAAAGGAAGGCTCCTTCCGTCGACCTCTCCGACACGGAGAGCGTAGACTCCCCTATCAACGTTCTTCTAAGCGAGGAAGAACTTTTAAGATCTTCCTCTGAAGCCGAAGACGCTGACCCAACGGTGCTGGAGGTTGATCTGACCGACTGTGGTAACAATGCTGCAGCTGATTCAGATTAATCTCCAACACTGTATTATGGCTTCGGCCTCCCTTCTTCTCCGTCTGAACACAAACGGGGAAGATATTGTCCTGATCCAGGAACCATGGATTGCTAAATCCAGTGTTCAAGGACTCAGGACTCTGGGCTATTACACGCTGCATGCGCCAGATAAAGGTGAACCTAGATCTTGCATAGTAGCTAAATGTAATACTAATGTATTTTTACTCCCTGAATATAGCGATCGAGATGTAACGGCCGTCGGATTACAAACCGAAAAAGGGTTGTACTGGATAGTGTCCGCCTATCTTGGCCATGACGATCTTGGCCCTCTCCCCAGTGTAAAGCTAAGGAGACTGATCGCTGATGCAGAACGGCAGAATATACGCCTAATTATCGGGTGCGACGCAAACGCGCATCATACAGTATGGGGGAGTTCGGATATTAACGACAGAGGTGAGTCTCTTTTCGATTATATTCTTACTACTAACCTACTTCTAAGTAATGTTGGAAACGTACCAACTTTTGTAACTAGAATTAGACAAGAAGTCTTAGATATCACTCTTGTCTCAGATATGGTTCATCAATCGATATTGGATTGGAAAGTATCTTCTGAGCACTCGTTCTCAGACCATATATACATTCAATTCAGTCTAAATGATGAAACTGAAAAGCCTCCTTCCTTCCGGAACTACCGGAAAACAAATTGGCTCCTATATAGGGAAACTCTTAAAAAGTTAATCAAACCTGACCTTTTTAATCCTCCCCTGAACAAAACTGATCTCGATAATAAAGTCAAAGATCTAACAAATGCACTCAACAAATCAATGATCACTTCCTGTCCTCTAACTAAAATTAGGGGCAAAAAGAAACCTCATTGGTGGAAGCCAGTGCTCGAACCGCTCAGAAAAGAATGTACGAAACTTTTCAACAGAGCTAAATACACCAGAGAGAGTTTAGATTGGGATATATATAAGAACTCGCTGAAAGTGTATAAAAAACAAATGAGGATAACTAAAAGAACTTCTTGGAGGAACTTCTGTGACAAAATAGAAGATTCTTCAGAAGCATCCAGACTTAGGAAAGTCCTCTCTACCAATACAGGGATGCCAAGCTCTCTTAAAACAGCAGATGGCTCCTGGACCAAATCCTGTGAGGAATCACTAAATTTGCTACTTGATACTCACTTCCCAGGTAGCTCACAAATTGTCTCAAATACTGAATTCGCTCAGTCACATGACTTGGTCAATCAAATACCAGGTCTGATTACAAGGGACAAGCTCCAATGGGCTATAGACAGCTTCCAACCTTATAAATCCGCGGGACCAGACGGCATTATACCTGCTGAACTTCAGAGATCCTCAGATATCATAATTCCTTTACTGGAAACTATACTGATCGGTTGTCTGAATTTCATTCATATTCCTTCAGTATGGAGAGAGGTGAAAGTTGTCTTCATACCCAAAGCTGGAAAATACTCCCAAATTAATCCAAAAGACCTGAGACCAATTAGCTTAGCATCATTCATTCTTAAAACTTTCGAACGTCTGATTGATATCCACCTGCGTGACACTATAGAGCTTAACCTTATCTCTAAAGCACATCACGCTTACTGTAAGGGAAAATCGGTGGAAACTGCTCTTCACACCTTAGTAAGATCTATCGAATACTCCCTGCACCATAAAGAGTACACGCTAGCGGCTTTCCTTGATATAGAAGGCGCCTTTAACAACGTCAGCGGCCGTGCAATAGTAGGAGCACTGGAAAATTTGAAGGTGGACGGCCTACTGATTAAGTTGATAGACCATATGTTGGGAAGTAGGGTCATCAACTCTGCATTGGGAGGCTATTCCACTAGAAGATCTGTCACTAGAGGCACACCACAAGGTGGGGTCCTTTCACCACTTCTATGGAACTTGGTCATAAATGACTTACTGACTGTCCTGGAGGGTGAAGGATTCAAAGTGATTGCGTATGCCGATGATGTTGCAATAGCTATATCAGGGAAACACCCCCAGGTTCTTACAGAACTTCTTCAAACCGCTCTTAACAAGCTAATAAAATGGGCAGAACGCTGTGAGCTAGGTGTAAACCCCCGCAAAACAGAACTTGTCCTCTTCACAAGGAAATATAAAATACCACAGATAAATCCTCCAACAATTAATGGTGTTCCACTTTCCTTTTCAGATGAAGCCAAATATTTAGGTCTCATACTGGATAAAAAACTAAGTTGGAAACCTAATATTCAAGAGAGAATTAAAAAAGCCACTGTTGCTTTATTCTCCTGTAAAAAAGCTATAGGTACTAAATGGGGTCTATCCCCTGCCATAACTCACTGGCTCTACACTGCGGTCGTAAGACCGATTCTCACTTATGGGGTAACAATTTGGTGGACTGCTCTAGATAAAGTCACGTACTGTGACCAGTTGAGCAAGGTCCAGAGATCAGCAAGTATGTGCATAAGTGGAGCTCTCCGCTCGACACCATCAGCTGCACTAGACATACTCCTCAGCCTCACACCCCTCGATATATATGGCAAGCAAATGGCTGCGAACACAGCCGTCCGCCTTAAAGCCATTTCTCAATGGACCAACAACTCTATCGGTCATACTAAAATTCTAGACTTATATGAATCTATTCCTTGTCATTCCGACTACACCACATCCAAACTAAATTTCGACAAAAGTTTCCAGGTCACCATACCCTCAAGAGAATCTTGGGACGTTGGGGACCCTCTCAAAGGTGATTCAGTTCATTTTTATACTGATGGGTCGAAAACTGAGGAAGGTGTGGGTGGCGGAGTGTACTCAGACAGACTTAATTTAAGTCTCTCCTTCCGGCTTCCTAACCACTGTAGCGTATTCCAAGCGGAAATTCTGGCAATTAAAGAAGCTCTGTCTTGGCTGAGAGAAAACGTGATATCAACATCGGATATACGCATCTTCTCAGATAGTCAAGCAGCACTTAAATCTCTCAACTCTGTCTCTACCAACTCCGTTACGGCCCAAAACTGTCGATCGTCTCTTGAAGAGATGGCGGAACAGTTTAATATTCACCTTCTTTAGGTGCCGGGCCATAGAGATATTCCGGGAAATTGTAAAGCTGATGAACTTGCCAGAAATGGAACTCTAATGCCCGTTTTGCCTAACAGGTGGAACATAGGTATACCGATCGCTACGTGTAAACTTTTGCTAAAACAAAACTCTGCAAGGAAAGCAAACTCTAGATGGACAAACCTTACTACATGTCTGGCCACAAAAGAAATCTGGCCATCGCTAGACCCTAGGCGCTCTAAAAGTTTGCTATCACTTAGCAGATCACAAATTAGCTCCGTAATAGGTGTCATAACAGGACACTGCCTTATAGGAAAACATGCCACAAGACTTGGCGTTTTCTCAAATGACTTCTGTAGAAGTTGCATGGACGAAGAGGAGGAGGAAACAATTCCTCACCTCCTCTGCACATGTCCTGCTCTTTCACAGAGGCGCAGACTCCTTCTTGGGGACTACTTTTTCAATGATCCAAGTGATCTAGCTAATACAGACATACACTGTCTCTCTCGCTTCATAAAAAGCTCCGAATGGTTTTCGTAATGAGGATAATCTCCTCATTCCTATCATGTGGTATCACAACGGACCTAATTATGGTCTAAGTGTGTCAGCCGTTTTCCTGACAGCCACTTTAACCTAACCTAACCTAACCTATGGTTCAATGGGGAATCAAAAACCGCGTAGAATTTAATGCTTCTAAAACTCAATGCTGTCTCCTGTCGTTAAAGCGAAACCCACTCCCAATGCCGCTATCAATGGACGGCACTTGCATCGAGGAAACCAAACAGCTCTCAGTTTTCGGCATGTGTGTCACAGACCACCTTTTGTGGAATGACCACATATTTGATGTCGCCAAAAACGCTGCTAAGTGTTAAGGTTTTCTTCGCAGATGCAAGAAATTTTTTTCCCCTTCTGATCTGGCTGTGATCTACAAAGCGTTTATTCGTCCAAGACTTGAGTACAATTCTCATGTCTGGGCAGGAGCTCCAAAAACTCACTTAAGTTTGTTGGACAGAATACAAAAGAGAGCTTTGAAGATGATAGGTGAAGGATCTATAACGGAAACAATTACATCTCTCGAACACCGCCGTTATGTTTCATGTCTTGCCCTATTTTACCGTTATTTTTATAAACAGTGTTCTAGTGAAATAGCCAGTTGCATTCCTCCCCTTAAACAATTCAACCGTAATACTCGTGCTTCTAGGAATGCCCATCAGTTTACCCTCGAGCTCAACTTCGGACGTACTGTTAAGTATAGAGATTCTTTCTTTAGTCGAACCACAAGAATGTGGAATACTTTACCTGGCTCTGTGTTTCCCTCTTATTACAGTATTCAGACATTCAAAACAAATGTTCATCGGTATCTCCTTTTTAACCCTTTCCAATTTCCTGAACGCTCGCACTGTGTGTAAATATTTAAGGGTAATAATAATCCCTTTTGTGCGCGCAAAGTTTTTTTAAAAAAAAAACTTAATTATTTGGTAATAATTTGGTCCATAAAATTTCCTAGAAAAATACATTAAATTTTATTCAGAATTAGTTTTAAAATTACTTCAACATTCGTAGGAGTAAGTTTTAGTATTTTTTCACACTTTTAAATTTAAATTCTTTTTAACGTTTTTTGTTTGTATCCATTTTAGTAAAAAAACAAAAATGCTTAATTATCGTCGATAAAAACTTTATTTAGCATACATAAAAACGAAGTTATTTAGTTTGTCAACCTGAAGATATAATATAAATATTCTTATTTAAAAGATTTTGTTTTTCCGCGTTTCTATTTTGTTCACAATATTATATATGTATTACTTATTCAGCCCTGAACAAGATCCAAACCAGAATTGAAACTTCGTCAAATAATCACTTAATATTGAATTAAAACAAATAAAAGATTTTTGGGTTTTAAATTATGGATTTTATATTATTTATTTACTCGGCGAAAATGTTACTTCTATTTATACTTTTCCAGCTGACTGCATTTTTGTCCATGGATATAGAGCACATAAGCACTTATAATTTTTCAAAATCTGTATGATGCAAAGCTTCCCATATTTTTGAATAATTCTTAAATACAAATTGTAGTGCATTATTTTCCGTGATTTTAACATATGTATTAGTTAATCTTAAAAATGTGACCGTAGGAACTCAAGTTACCTATCTATATACTCATCACATTTTTCGTAACGATTTAATAATGAAAAATAAAAAAAAAACTAGAAATATACCTACATATAAAACCATTGCAAAAAATATCTGGTATGTATTCATTAAATCAAAGCATACACATGTCACACCTACCTACCTACCTAATAAATTATCTTTCCTTACAACTTATGAATTAACCTGTATATTAATTAATGAAAAATGATTTTCTTTAATTTATCAAGGAATACAAAATAACCAACTATGTACCTACGAGCTACGAACCTACATTATGTAGGTATACCTACCTACCTCACAAAAAAAAACCAACACCAAAAGAAAATCCTTGCTTGGTAACTTTCATTCGAAGATCAAGACGAACAAAAATTCCCAGTAGGAAATATGCTCCTCAATGAAAAATTCATTGGTGAAATCCTATATGACGCATTCATCTAGGAGGGATTATGCATTGATTTCACTCATGAAAAGTAATGCAGCCGGTCACCAGTTTGCAATTTAAGTAGCGTGGTGTGCTGTGCTCAAGAAAAAATGAAGCAAATAGACAACAACAAAAAAAACTTAAATGAATACACAAATGAACGCAATAATTTTTTCCTGCATCATTTCAGTGACATAAGTTGTTCAACTAAAAAACCATACTCGATGACTCTACTGAAGATGTAAAGTAATGCATAAGTTCGTTGTGTAAATCCACTCTTCTGCTTACGAGAAGAAAAAAACAGAAAACAAGTAAGTTCTATTTGATGAATCTTCGCAGGAATGGTAATGCAGTAAGTCCATAAGTACATTTGGTTCGTTGATGAGGGTTGATTGCGAGAAAAATATAAAACAAAACTTTTTTTGGAAAAATAAAATTCACAGTGTATTCATGGTTAACATAATATTTCCATTACATTTTTAAAATGTAATGGAGTCTTTTTTAGGGAATCCTACAATGATGAACAGTTTTTATTTTGTAATGAAATCACTGTGTTCATGAAATCATGAAATTCATGTATTTTTTTTTCGAGAAAGCATCACACCATAAGAACTATTTTGTTATGGTAACCAAGGAAAAGAAGTTACGAATTCGACGATTCCCCGAGCGCAGCGATTTCATGTATCCTTTTTCTTTGACGAAATTATCACATCTCAGGAATCAGTATTTTCAACCAAGAAAACGAAGTTATGAATTCGCCGATTCCATGAGCGCAGCGGTTTCATATATCTTTTTTCATTGAATAAATCATCACATCTCAAGTATCAGTTTTTTCACCAAGAAACTGAACTCATGAAATTCATGATTCCATGTAATCGATGATTTCATTACAAAATCTTCATCGAGAATGGGTACACCTACTTACCTCCTAGGCCAAGCCCATTTTAAATTCATTAGAGGAATCACCAGAAAATTCATTGATGATACTTCTTTTCGTTGAGGAAAAAGCTACTTTTTCTGTAGCGATTTTTTGAATATTTCCTACTGGGTTGTACTGCATGTCTATCTATGCAGACGCACAGACACAGCATCATCAAGATGACACAAATAAAAAATAAGCAACAAACTAAAAAAAACACCGCGAGTCTCCTCAACGCGCCACCAACAAGGCTAGCATCGCTTCATACAGAATTCAATTTATGCCACTTGATTGAGATATACACTTTGAAGAAAATTCAAATTTTAAATTCTATCCAGTGAGAATTTTTCGCTCTCGCTCTTTATATTGACCAATGCAACATTTAGCAACATGCAACATGTTGTCGTATCTGATATCAGATACGGACGATTTTTTTTTTGGGTTCACTTTCCTTGTACTGGATGCGACATCTTTATGTTATATTATCTTTGGTTGCATCCTCTTTAATGCTATATCAAGCACTATCAATGCCATTTTGGAAACACTGATCACAATCACAATGCTTTGTAATTCAAAACGAAAAATGGACACGACTGGATCGCACAAACTTGTTCTCTGAAGTTGACAATGTGGATATGGATTGGTTCCATAATATTTTGATATTATTAAAAAAAGGTGTAAAAACAATTTAAAATATGAATCATTTCTATAAATTATTATAAATTACTATAAATTTGTTATTTTAATAGCTAAAACAGATAAAGTACAGTCAACGAAGGAATTTTGCTTGCAAAAAATAGTGCTCTCTGGATTATTTTTGTATATGGTAGGGGTTACCCCCAGGTATAACATACCCAAAGTCCCCAGCCCGGGGCCGCGAGCTAAACTCAGGAGGGAGGGGTTAAAGGTACCCTTTTTTAGATTTTCGTGAATATTTTCACAACCTAGCATGTTAGCAAAAATGTCTATACTACTTAATTCGAGACAATTAAATTGTCTATGAAAATATATATTCACATTTTTTCTAGGGTCAATAATAAAGGAGATGCGGGCTGTAGAAAAGTCAACAAATCTGAAAAACCTGTTATTGTCTTGGATATTGAATGTCTTCTGACCAATTTACCTGGAAAAAACAAAAAACCTTAACACACATTCATTCACTGATGTTTCATCATGTCCTGAAGCTTTTTTTTCTATATACCCGAAACTATACGAAAAAGTTGATGTATACTAAATTAGGCAAAATTTAAATAGCAAGAGTTGTTTTCATATGGCGCGAAAAAATGATAACACAATAAATAAAATTTATTTGCCATAGATGGGGGTTCTCTCTCCCCCGCTTTAGAGGGGAGGGGCATTTTCTTAAAAATAATACTAAAAAAAACAACGGCAACACTGGCAACAACAAAAATTACTTTTTTTGAAAGCCGTTCTTTTATTTGATTTTCAAATCAAGTTATTGGTGTCCACAGTTTTTGTTAAAATTACTTTTAAACTCAAAATTAAAAAAAAAAAATATTGAAAAATTCGCTTTTGATTTTTTTTATTTAAATTGTAAAATAAAATGCAGAATTGGCTTTGATTGTTCACTACCCCTATTAATTTTTAATTGCAAACTGAAAACTAAATGGTTTTTGAGAAAATTAAAAGTTACGACGACAATTTTTTTGATTTTTTTTTTATAATTTTTGTTGTTATTATACTGTGTAGTATGTGATAGTAGTGTTTCTTTGAACTTGAGGTTAATGAATGAATTATTTCTTTGAACCTGCGAAGCAAGCCACCCAAGGTAGTATGATGGTGGTAGAGGGGACCTTAAGGTACAAAATACTCAAAGTCCCCAGCCCAGGGCCGCAAGCTTTAGACAGGAGAGGGGGGTAAAGGTCCCCTTTTGTAGTTTTTCTTCAATATTTGGGAAACTAACTGTTATAGAGGCAAAGTCAATACCACAAAGTGAAAGAAAATTAAATTCCCTTCCAATAAAAGGTATGTTTATAGTATTATAAAAGTGAACTTATTTACAAACATTAAATTTCTAAGGAAATACAATTTTTTTAGTTTTGTTCGATATTTCTACTCCCGCATCTCTATTGCTTCCAGCAAAACTGTGAGCATAACTTTTATTGGTAGAGAATTTAATTTTCTTTCACTTTGTGCTACTGACTTTGCCTCTATTATGCTTAGTTTCCCAAATATGAAAAAAAAAAACTACAAAATTTGAAATTTGTTTAAAGTATCAGTGTTTCACAAAATAGCAAAACCGCTTCGCGCTCACGCGACTCCGTCGCTCCGCTTATGGTATGCTCAGTCGTCTGGCAGGCGCCTATGTTGTCAGTCGGTCTGTTGAAAAAAGTTTTTTGTACTAAACTAAAACATTTCGAACGAAATTTATGAAACTACGTTATTAATGATAATTGGCCTTAAGAATTTTTGATTCAAATAATAATAAATATTTTGTTACTAAATAAAGGCATCGTCATATTTTCATAAATCTTATTTTTTTTTCCCAAAAATAGAATTCTGCAATAAAGTCATATGGCTTTATTGCACTATAATGCAATAAAGTCCAAAATTTGGTTTTGGACTTTTTTTTATTGGACTTTATTTCATGGCACCTTTTCATAGTGGTTTCGCTAAACTCATATTTTACTTAAGTACAGTTTAAATAAGATCAATTATAACAATCTATTCCAATTCGATTTCTGTACTTATCAAAATAGAAGTATATTAATTTATTAAATTAGTGAACGTCAAAAATAGTGCTATAGTGGTTATCTTTTAAGTTTTAACTAATCATAATAGTTTAAAGCGACTATGAATACGGCCCATTAACTTAAAAAAAAAGAGTTTGAGAAGATTGTCTACCTCTGATAAAAGTTAAAGGCAGTTTTTCGAAATATCATCAACTGACTCTACAGCTTTCTTAATGCCTTATGTCGTAGCATTAGAAAAAAGAAATAACATTTGGCAAAAAAAGCATGCAGTTTACAGATATTTAAAAATATTTTTCGAATTTTGATACGTTCACTGAGCGCGAAGATACCGGTTAAAGCATAAGGCATACAAAAAGAGAAGACACTAAGGGAATGTATTATTTTAATAAGTGCACTGCATTCGTTATTTCATTCCGGCTTTTTTTTAAATGGGAAAAGAAGAAAAAAAATAAATGTGTGAAATCATTTTGCGAATTTTTACTGATTGCAAAGGAATTTTGTTTGTGTTTCTATAAATACTGAGAAACGTTTAAATTTCAAACAAAATCTAGATTACGACATCCATGTCTATTGTTTTTTTTTTTAATAAAATTGAAAATACTGCTAAAGTTTAAAATTAACAAAAATAAAATTTGAACTAAAAAATAATACAAAATACAGCACAGTATACTATATTGCCTGGGGGGCTCAAGTCCCCTAAGCCCCCCTCCTGTGTACGCCACTGCTTAGGGTCCCCTCTAGCACCATCATAGTATCTTGGGTGTCTTGCTTCGCAGGTTCAAAGAAATAATTCATTCATTAATCTCAAGTTCAAAGAAACACTACTATCACATACTACACAGTATAATAACAACAAAAATTAAAAAAAAAATCAAAAAAATTGTCGTCGTAACTTTCAATTTTCTCAAAAACTAGGAGACATTTAGACCATTTAGTTCTCAGTTTGCAATTAAAAATTAATAGGGGTAGTGAACAATCAAAGCCAATTCTGCATTTTATTTTACAATTTAAATAAAAAAATCAATAACGAGTTTTTCAATATTTTTTTTTTTAATTTTGAGTTTGAAAGTAATTTTAACAAAAACTGAGGACACCAATAACTTGATTTGAAAATCAAATAAAAGAACGGAGTTCAGGCTTACAAAAAAAGTAATTTTTGTTGTTGTAAGGGTTGCCGTTGTTTCATAATATTATTTTTTAAGAAAATGCCCCTCCCCTCTAAAGGGGGGTAGAAAGAACCCCCATCTCTGGCAAATAAATTTTGTATTGTGTTCCTTTAAAAAAAACGTTATCATTTTTTGGCGCCATATGAAAACAACTCTTGCTATTTAAATTTTGCCTAATTTAGTATACATCAACTTTTTCGTATAGTTTCGGATATATAGAAAAAAAGGAAATTATTTATCCTTTCTTAGCTTCACTACATGATGAAACAACTGTGAATGAATGTGTATTAACGTTTTTTGTTTTTTCCAGGTAAATTGGTCAGAAAACATTCAATATCTAAGAAAACAACAGGTTTTTCAGATTTGTTGACTTTTCTACCTCCCGCATTTCCTTTATTATTGACCCTAGAAAAAATGTAAAAACATATATTTTTATAGACAATTTAATTGTCTCTAATTAAGTAGTTTTTTTTTTCTTCCCAAATGCCAGGTTGTGAAAATATTTACGAAAATCTAAAAAGAGGTACCTTTAACCCCCCCCTCCTGAGTTTAGCTCGCGGCCCTCTGCTAGGGACTTTGGGTATGTTATTCCTGGGAGTAATCCCTACCATATAAAAAAAATAATCCAGAGAGCACTGTTTTTTGCATTTATTTTATAATTTTGAGTCTTTGTTGACTGGGCTAATAGAACTTAAAAAAAAGTATGCCATCTGATTTTTTTGATAAATATGAATCAATGAAAAAAAAATCAAAAATCGTTAGAGAGGTTTTCTTAAAAATTTATTTTTTATATATAAAAATTTTAGAACATTTTTAAAAACAAAATTAAGTTTGCCAACTTTTAGAATTTAATAAAATACAATTTTACACAAAACTAAAAAAATATTCATTGAACCGTTTGCAAGATATTAAATTTTCAAACTCGTAATTTTTTGTATCAAAATCGTTAGAGCCGTTTTTGAAATAAATCAATTTTTGAGTATTGGTTGTATGGCAGGTACCGTTATTTTTTGAGCTAAACAAAATTCAATTTCCTCTATGAGGGAATCATCTAAGCGCCTTAAGTTCAAAGTTTGAAGACAACCACTTCAGCCGTTTATGGTGGATTTAAATGTATCTTCGTCTGAATTCTGCAAAGATAAAGGGGGCACAAAATTAAAACTTACATTTGTTGGATAGAGAAAGAATACCAAAATGCAGAAGATTTTCATACATGCAGATTAGAGGAAGTGCCATAATGCAGATATGAAAACGAACGAACAAGTGAGAGCGCCGGGACGAAGCGCCAAATTTTAAGGACTAAAGGCCGTTAAAAGCTATTTTGAATCAATTATTCAACAAGTCCAATTAAATAATGCTAAGACTTCCACTTGGCTGATGTATTTCAGTAGTATTGTGGTGAATATGCCCAGTTATGTAAGCAACCACACATTAGTACAACTTTCCGCGCCATCTTTGAGTGAAATAAATAATTAAATCCATCACGGTTGGTGTGCAGCCTCGTTCGTACTAGAATATTGACGAAACGTTTTTGGAAAGCACCTTCTAGTAGACCCTAGAAAATTCTATAACCCCTTATTTCGGGTATAAATACAGGCGCACCAGTCCGAAGCGGCAGTTTGATTTTGGAAGTGAATGAATAAATGTCAATGTGAATAAAGAGTTCCATACTTCTGCTTCGTTATAATAAAACAGAAGAAAAAGTATTTGAAATAAAAAGCGTTTTATTTTGTGAATTAGTGGCAGTTTCAGTTTGACTAAAGGAAATAAGTTTTATTTGCGAACCCTTAGTAAAATACTATATTGGTGTCAGAAAAAGTGTAATAAAACTTATTTAATCTGTGAATTCAATTGATGGTGAAAAAAAAAAAAATGATAAAGTGTGTAGATTAGTGAACAAATAAGAAAGGTGTTTGTGAAAAGTGACACACAAAAATATAAGAACAAAATAGAAAAAAAAAATGGGTAAAATTGTGAATGCATTGAATTGTGTTGAACTTAAAGCAGAACTAAACGAGCGAGGCCTTCCTACTGCTGGAACAAAAAACGACCTCATTATTCGTCTGCAGGAAGATTTAAGGCAACACGATGAAAATCCAGACACGTTTCTATTTGAAATTGAAATGCCGGAAGAGCAAGTAAGTACAACCTTAGACATGACCAATATGATGGCTCAGCTGCTCGCCCAGTTTGAAGACCAACCAAAGGAGCAGAAGAATTAACAAAAGAATCTGCTTGTACGATTAGAAGAACAGCGAAATGAACAAAAGAATATTCTTGAAGAACAACGCAACGAGCAAAGGAATCTTCTAGACGACCAGAAAAACTTAATCAAAAGTAAGCTAAATTCATTTGAAAATAAATTCATGGCTCTTGATGAACGTGTTGAAAACGTCGAAAAACAGTTCGAGAAATTTGAAGACAAAATGCAGAACTTTGCCAATGAATTAGATAAGGTTAGGAAAATGAAGGTAAGAGAGGGCAGTTGCGATTTTCCTAAGAAGAAAGAAATGCATCCTTGGTCTTCTTGGTCAATCTACAAAAAGCAGTTTGACGCAGCCGCAACAACAAATGGCTGGGATGACGAAGACAAGTTTATTGCCCTGATGCTTGCCCTTAGAGGTTCTGCTGCTGAACTTTTGCATACCATACCAGCAGACCAGAACGGCAACTTCAGTGCTCTTGTTCAGGCCATTGACAAACGCTTCGGTGATAGCCATATGCAAGAAGTCTTCCGCGTCCAGCTCAATACCAGAGTACAGAAAAGAGGTGAAAGTCTGCAACAACTCCAAGCAGACATCGAACGGTTGGCACACCTAGCATACCCGACTGCAGGAGATGAAATTACCAACCAGCTAGCAACTGAGGCTTTTTTCCGTGCAGTTTCCGACATCAACCTCCAGCGAGCAATTCGAACTGCTGGAAAACGCACGCTTTCTGAAGCATTAGCGTTCGCTCTGACTATGGAAGCATCAGAACAAGCTTCCTTAGGAGTTCATCGGGTAAGAGAACTTGAAGATGAAGAATGTTCTTGCCAGAGAGCTGAGTTCCGTAGAAGTCAGCGAGAAGGACCTGCTCGATGCTGGAATTGCAACAAAACCGGACATCTCCAACGCCAGTGCAGATTGCCACCAAGAAGAGTCGCCTGTCAACATTGTGGAAACAGGAATAATACCCGCGAACAGGTAAGCAATAACATCATCGCTCCTTCTCGCCCTGGTATCGATGGGCCCAGAACCACAATCCAAGTCTCGCAGACTAAACGAAACAATAAGAGTCTGACAGTGGACGCAACATTAAATGGCAAGAAACACGTGGCTACAATTGACACCGGTGCCACAGCCTCCATTGTGCGGAGAGACTTGGTCAAGATGACGTGGCTTCATAACACCAATAGCTACCGTCTTAAAACTTCGACAGGTGAGGCAGCAAGAGTATATGGAGAAGTACGTCTTAAAATCCGTTTGGCAGAATTAGAGTTTTCGCATCTATTTTTGGTGGCAGATATATGTGATGAGTGCATAATTGGAATCGACTTCATGAAAGAGCACGGAGTGATTCTGGATATCGGTAAGCAAGTGTTGAAGTACCAAAATGTAGAGATTCCTATGGTTTATGGCAACGAAAACTCATCAACTCTAAGAACTGTCATCAAAGAAGACAAATGCTTGCCTGTCTCTTCAGAAGTGTTTGTTTGGACGAAAATAGAGGGCGATGTGGGAAGCCATCGATACCTCATGGTGGAACCAGAGTCTGAGCAATCTTCCCAAAACATCATCTTAGGGAAGACTCTCGTGGAACCAAAGAACAACATGGTACCCGTACGGATTCTGAACATCAAACCGTACGAGGTCAAGCTCAAGAAAGGAGAAGTCATTGGAATATACGAATCTGTGACCGCAATAACTAAAATCACAGAAATGAACGCAGAAGAACCAATGGACCTCGGAAAATTCAGCTCCATGGAAGCCAAAGTTCTCAAGCCATCCAATCTAAGTCAACATCAGCTTAGTGTTGCTGGAAGCCTTCTTCATTAGTACACTGATATATTTTCTTCACCAAGTGGGCAGTATGGTCGAACACAACTGGTACAGCATCGAATCGACACAGGTGATGCGAGACCGATTCGACAACCAGCAAGACGTCTCCCATTAGCCAAACAAGCCGAAGTTGAAGAAATAATATCGACAATGAAGAAAGATGGTCTAATCGAAAATTCCAAAAGCCCTTGGGCGTCACCAGTTGTTCTTGTCAAAAAGAAAGATGGAAGCACCCGATTTTGTGTGGACTACCGTAGGCTGAACGATGTGACAAAGAAAGACAGCTACCCTTTGCCCAGAATCAGCGATACATTGGATGCAATGGAAGGAGCTCAATAGTTCTCGACGTTAGACTTGAAGAGTGGCTACTGGCAGGTAGAAATTCATCCAGAAGATCGAGAGAAGACAGCTTTCTCAACCGGAAATGGTCTGTGGCAGTTTAAAGTGATGCCATTCGGACTGTGCAACGCTCCGGCAACATTTGAGCGTCTGATGGAGTGTGTTCTTCAAGGCCTTACTTGGAAATCATGCCTTGTATATTTGGACGATGTCATCGATTATGGAAAAACTTTTGACAAGCATTGTGAAAACCTTAAGGCTGTATTTCCGAGGCTTCGAGAAGCACACTTAAAATTAAATCCAGATAAATGTGCGCTTTTCAAGACCGAAGTTAAATACCTGGGACATATCATCTCATCCCAAGGAGTAAAGACTGATCCTGAGAAAGTTGACACTGTGAAGAATAAGCCAACACCACAGGATAAACATCAGCTCCGTAGCTTTCTTGGTCTAGCCACATATTATCGGCGCTTTGTAAAGGACTTTGCTGGAATCGCTAAGAGCTTGCATCAACTTACTGAAAAGGGGAAGCCGTTCAAATGGTCAGGTGAGTGCGAGAAAAGTTTTCAGGAACTCAAGCTACGTTTATGTAATGCTCCTGTGCTGACCTCTCCGACTCCTGGAAAACCTATTATCATCGATGCCGATGCCAGTAACGTCGGAATTGGAGCTGTACTGTCGCAAGTCCATGAAGGAGAAGAAAAAGTCGTCGCCTACTACGGTAAGGTGCTCTCGAGGCCAGAGCGCAATTATTGCGTCACAAGAAGGGTACTTCTACAGCAACAAAGCACTTCCATAAGTACATCTATGGACAGAAGTTCCTCCTTCGAACAGATCATGGTGCGCTTAATTGGCTTCTGAACTTAAAAAATCCAGAAGGTCAAGTAGCAAGATGGATCGAGAGACTGCAGACATACGACTACGAAATTGAACATCGAAGAGGAAAGCTGCACTCAAACGCAGATGCATTGTCTCGACGACCGTGTAAACACGACTGTAAGCATTGCACGCGTCAAGAAGAAAAAGAAGCGGTTGCCATCCAACGAATAAGAGCCGATCCCATTTACGGTTGGAGCAATGAAGAACTGAGGACTGCCCAACAAGAAGACTCGGATATAGAACCCATTCTTGCATGGAAGGAACACGGAGAAAAACCAGAATGGGGTGACATCTGCGATAGAAGTCCAGCTCTCAAAGCATATTGGGCACAGTGGGACTCACTTAATGTGCAAGAAGGAGTACTAAGGCGCAAATGGGAATCTGCAAGTCTTATCTGATGCAGTTGCTAGTGCCTAGGTCAAAGGTTAATGACGTTTTTCGAGAGATACATGATGGAGCATCTGGAGGTCATTTGGGAGTCCATAAAACGCTGGAGAAGATACGACAGCGGTTCTACTGGCTACATGCAAGAGATGATGTCGAAAAGTGGTGCCGAAAATGTGATACTTGTGCTGCGACCAAGGGACCAGGTAGAAAGCTTCAAAGTAAAATGCAACAGTACAATGTCGGCACACCTTTCGAAAGAATAGCAGTAGATGTCGCAGGTCCGTTTCCGGAGACCAACAGCGGACCCGATATATCCTTGTAGTCATGGATTACTTCAGCAAGTGGCCTGAGGCATTTGCCATCCCAAATCAAGAAACTAAAACAGTTGTTGATCAGATTATCTTCAATTGGGTGAGCAGGTTCGGCGTACCTTTGGAACTGCATTCTGACCAAGGAAGGAACTTCGAATCTAACATCTTTCAGGAGGTTTGCTCTTTCCTTGGCATCAAGAAGACGAGGACAACACCGCTTCGTCCACAAACTGATGGGATGGTAGAACGATTCAACAGGACTCTTAAAGAACATCTGTCCAAGGTTGTAGGTGACTACCAACGAGACTGGGACCGCCATATTCCATTGTTCTTGATGGCCTATCGAAGTGCGGTTCATAGTTCAACAGGACATACACCATCGGAGATCCTGTTTGGCACAACAATACGGCTGCCCAGTGAAGTCAAATTTGGATGCCATACCATGGAACCGGAAAGGTCAGATGAATATGTGGATAACCTCAAAGAACGACTCATTGACATTCATCAACGGACAAGGAAAAATATAAAAACCGCTAGTGATAGGATGAAAACACGGTACGACACCCGTGCAACAACGATGGGATTCCAAGAAGGAGACCTGGTGTGGTTTTACAATCCTCACCGAGAAAAGAGACTGTCACCAAAAATACACCAAAGGTGGGAAGGCCCATATACCGTTGTGAAGCGAATCAGTGATGTGGTTTACCGCATTCAGAGAGGAGTAAAGGGTAAGCTTAAAGTAGTACACTGCGACCGTTTACATCGTTATAACGGTGGGAATAATGGATTAAATCGGGACGATCAATCCTAAGAGGGGGGCAATGTGGTGAATATGCCCAGTTATGTAAACAACCACACATTAGTACAACTTTCCGCGCCATCTTTGAGCGGAATAAATAATTTAATCCATCACGGTTGGTGTCCAGCCTCGTTCGTACTCGAATATTGACGAAACGTTTTTGGAAAGCACCTTCTAGCAGACCCTAGAAAATTCTATAACCCATTATTTCGGGTATAAATACAGGCGCACCTGTCCGAAGCGGCAGTTTGATTTTGGAAGTGAATGAATAATTGTCAGTGTGAATAAAGAGTTGCATACTTGTACTTGGTTATAATAAAACAGAAGAAAAAGTATTTGAAATAAAAAGCGATTTATTTTGTGAATAAGTGGCAGTTTCAGTTTGAATAAAGGAAATTAGTTTTATTTGCGAACCCTTAGTAAAATACTACAGTATTTAGAATTTGTATTATAAAAAACACTCATATGTAAACAATGCCAGGCCACGGGTAACAAAATTTCCAACAATTCTTGATTAGAAATTCTAATTGGGTTGGATATAGTTCACATTTAATTTTCGCTGTAAAATTGATCCAAGCTGGACTGAACTTAATAGAAATTGCGTCTTGGCAAGGCCCTCACTCTCAACTGAGGAGTTCAAGTGAAAACGCGGGGACAAAACGCCAATTTTTAAGGACTAAAGGCCGTTAAAAGCTATTTTGAATCAATAATTCAACAAGTCCAATTAAATAATGCTAAGTCTTCTACTTGGCTGATGTATTTCAGTAGTATATAGAATTTGTATTATAAAAAACACGCAAATGTAAACAATGCCAGGCCACGGGTAACAAAATTTCCTACAATTCTTGATTTGAAATTCTAATTGGGTTGGATATATAGTTCGCATTTGATTTTCGCTGTAAAACTAATGTAAGCTGCACTGAACATAATAAAAATTGCGTCTTGACAAGGCCCTCACTGTCAACTGAAGAGTCCAAGTGAGAACGCCAGGACGAAACGCCAATTTTTAAGGACGAAAGGCCGTTAAAAGCTATTTTGAATCAATAATTCAACAAGTCCAATTAAATAATGCTAAGTCTTCTACTAGGCTGATGTATTTCAGTAGTATATAGAATTTGTATTATAAAAAACACTCATATGAAAACGAACATGTTCATCTGCTTGATGGTTTTCTTTCACACGTTCGGGTTTCTGGCATGCATCTGTCCCGCTCTGCTTTTCTGCTTATTTGCAGACGAAGATACATATAAATCCAGCATAAGGCTGCATGTCGAGGTACAGACAGACAGACGGACAAACAGCCGGACAGACAGACAGAATTGCCGGACCCACTTTTTTCGCATTATATATCATCGTAATGTCGGGGAAAATTATTATCTCGAGTTCTATTTTTTGCACGAATCCTAAACTTGCCCTATTCTACGTATATCGCAAGTAAAAATGGACAGGGTAATTTTAATTTTTTTAATTTTTTTTCCAAATACATATTATCAAAAACAAGAATGCCAGAAAAGCATTTAGCATAATTTTAAAATTTCATAATGGTTTTCTTTTCTCTATAATGCTAGTGTTGAAGAAAATAGATTATGTACCTTAAACATAGAACATTGTTATAACTTGTTTATATAAAACATGTATTCATTTAGATTTTATTATAGCCGTGTTTTTTGAGAGAGTGACAAGCAACTCAGTAAAAGTTTTAAACGGAAAACACAAACAAAATTCTCAATAACAATTTGTTTTGTTATTGTTTTGCGTGTATACATTTTGCTGAATTGCTAGTGACTCTCTCAAAAAACACGGCTTATGTATAAATTATTTTATTCGATTAAATAAAATCTATTCTGTTCCTGAAACTCAAGCTGGGCGTTTTTTGTTACTTCGCTTCTAGTTTCTGTTTGTTATCCTTCGATTTACTTTTTTATCAGGTTATGGGCCCAGGCACCTTGTTGAAATGAGTTCCAATGTATTGGTTGAAAAATTGAAGGGTAGAGAAAACTATCACGTGTGGAAAATTGCTGCAAAATCATAACTCGTCATCAAAGGGTTATGGAGTTGTATGGAGCTGATTTTACTTTTGGAAACCCAAAACTTCTCTTACATTGCTGATGCAACAACGGCTAAGAACGCTTGGGACAGTCTCACTAATGCTTTCGAGGATACTGGTTTATGCAGAAAAGTAGAGTTGTTAAAACAATTGGTTCAGCTTAAATTGTTGGAATGTGACAATATTGAAGACCATGTCAATAAAATGGTAATGACGTCCATCAAGGTAAAAGCAGTTTTTTAAAGGACCGATAAATCAATGATAATTCCCAAAAAAATTAGAATAAAATCATAATGATTAAACATTTGCATAGTTCAGGAAGTGCATGCGAGATTTATTTCTTGCAAAGTAAAGGTGAGAAAAAATCCAGAAAAAGACAATGCATTACCCCTTTCACTGCTTTCCTTTTACCACCCTCCCCACGCAATATTCCAGTGAAATCATCGAACTTATCCAAAATAGTTACATAAGTGCTACGACACATTCAAATCATTCACGCTATGTTAGCCACGACAAGCAGAAAAAAACAAGAACAAAATATATGAGTGCACATGTGCTATAATATACCTCTACTTCTTTATCCACGTTGACTCCTGCCACGATATGAAACATGCATAATATCATGACCTAACGCAAATTGCATAAAAAACAATCATGATTCTTGACGGAACCAACAAATATCTACCTACCTACATATTATGTAAATACACTCCATCAAAATAATCAGTTCACATGCACATCCATGAATAGTTTTTTTTTCTGCCTGTGAGGAGATGAGAGATTGAAAAAGAAGAATAAACTATTTTATGAAAAAAATGTCTGCAAGCGGATGGGCGGTATTTCTTTTGCAAAGATAAAAAGAGAGTTTGTTGGCGCTGATATTGCAGTGGAGTTCTTATGAACTATAAACTTCTTTGTGTGCGTTTACTGAGAATTTTTTTGTTAAAAAACGTAAAACAGGTCACTTTTCCAAAATTTGAATTTAAAAACCCATAGTTATAATTACTTTTTTGTCAATTAATACACGTTGAAAAAATAACGATACAAAATAAGAAAAAAAAAACATAAAAAGGGTTAGGACTCTACCTTCATTACAACAAGGTTGAAAATATCGACTTATTAAATTGCAATTTTAGGTGTCAAAATAGTTTTTTTTAATTTTTTTTAAATTAATGCTCCCTTAATAAATAAATAAACTTGTCATGAGAACAACATTTATATTTTTTAGAAATACACAGAGCTTTTTATTTCAAAACAATTTAAAAAAACAAAGTATTTAGGATATTTTTGGTTTTATCACCTGTGAAACATTTTATTTTCTTTTAATGATGTCAACACATGCATATACAATCAGTTTATTATTTTGTGTTTCTTTTATTAAAAATTAATTAAAAATGTAGAAACTAGAGTTGCAAGCGTAAGTTAAAAGACATATTTTCAAGAAATTGAAAATAAATTTTTTTGCAAATATATTTGTTTTGGAAAATTGGCTCCAAATATGCTTCTATTATTGCCTTAAATCAAAGAAGAAAAAAATATAAAGTTGAAAACCACGCCATCCAGACGCAAAATAAAAATTGTCTCTAAATTTGACTAAAACTCATCGCTTTATTTTCCCATAAAAGTTGTTTTATAATTTCTTATATAATTTTAAGAATGAGCATACGTGAGTATGTTTATTATCTATACAGAAAAGTATATTTTATTGAATTATCTTTTAAAATGTAAACGTTATGTTACAATTAGTTAACGAACTACTGTCAAAATGCTAGGGAAACCTACCCTTAATGGCAATAACAAAACGAATGCAACCCGTCAACAATCAAAAACGTACAATATGTGCCAGACTTATGTGCAAATTTGCTTTCAGTAAGCCAATTGGTGAAAAATGGCAATAAAGTGCGTTTTGAAAATAATATTTGAGAAATCCATAACAAGTCTAACAAACTTATCGGTACTGCGAACCTTGTTAACAACATGTTCAAGCTAAATTGTGAGCTTGTTGACAGTTATCAAACTGCATTGAAGGTGGGTGCAGAGGGTGAAGAAATTTCGCATCGTCGCTTGGGACACATATGGTTAAATCAGCTTCAACTGGAATATATTTTTCCCTTTACCGTCCATCGAAGTGTGTAGTGTGTGTAAAAGGAAAACATGCACGAGCATCATTTACACATACTGGAATTTGTGCCGAGAACGTTTTAGATTTGATACACACCGATGTTTGTGGACCATAACATGTAAAATCTTGGACAGGATGTAAATATCTTCTGACATTCGCTGACGAATACAGCCGTAAGGTGTTTGTTGTTGC
The DNA here is from genome assembly GCA_949320155.1 of Melangyna quadrimaculata. NCBI lineage: Eukaryota > Metazoa > Arthropoda > Insecta > Diptera > Syrphidae > Melangyna > Melangyna quadrimaculata. The sequence goes on from OX439483.1 coordinate 330,132,925, forward strand.
GTTAAAGCAAAAATCAGAAGTTTTTGACCAATTTCGTTAGTTCAAAACATTTGCTGAAAACCAGACTTCAAGAAAAATAAAAATTTTGCGTTCCGACAATGGAGCAGAGTTCTACCACAAACGTTTTGAAGAATTCTTGTCCCAGTGTGGTATCCAACATCAAAAGATTGCTCCGTACGTAAATAGTGTTGGAGAACGGATCAATAGAAATCCGATGCATGTTAATAGATGGATGAAGCAGCGAATACGGCATCATTTTTGATAAATAGAATTCCTTGTAGATCAAACTATTCAAAAACACCTGAGCAGCTTTGGTCACGAATGAAGCCCGATTTATCATTGCTACGCGTTTTTGGCTGCAAGGCTATGGTGCACATTTCACATGAAAAGTGAAGAAAACTCGATTCTAAGTCAAAGGAATGCATGTTGCTGGGATATTCAAAAAAATCAAAGGCTTACCGATTGTGTGATGAAAAAAGAAACATAATTATCAGCCGAATCATTATTTTTTTCGAGTCTGATAGTTTAACGAAACTTTCAAAGGACAATATGAATTCAGGTGGGAAAAGTGCATTCGAATTTAATATTGTTGAGACTGATGATCTAACCGAAGTTAATGTGCCAGTTGTTGTTAATACATCTGATTATCTAACTGCGGTTAATGTTCCAGTCGTATCCGAAAATTCAGAAGATCCGTCTGAAATCCGACCTGAAAATAATGCGTTGGAAGATGATTCTGATGAACTCGAATTTTGTGATGCTCAGATGATTACTGAAGCAGCTGAAAATGATAATACCAGGCTGGTTTAATTGCAGACTTTAATATGTCAGATCACGAAACAGTGGAAGAGGCTTTGACTCGTGCAGATTCTCATCATTGGAAGGCAGCGATGGCAAACGAATTTGGATCATTACAAGAAAACAATATGTGGGATTTAGTCAAGCGCGGATCCAAGGGGGGGTCATGCCCCCCCTTGGAAGATTCAACTTTTGTTTTTCTATATGAGTTTGCTTAAATTAGTAGCAAAATCTAGATATGTTGTCCTCATGACCCCCCTTGAGTCGCATCCCAAGAAACAAATTTAGCTGTTCAAATGCTCTAACAGCACTTCCAGAGCAAGTCTTAAAGCTCTTCACTTCGAGAATTAGCTCTAGTTGCGCATCTAGAGTAATCTTAGAGCTCTCATACAGGGAATTCTTTGACATTTAGAGCAAATTTATGTTTGTAATCGGCTCGTTATCAGGGACTTAGTAGATTTTAAGCTCTTTAATTATGCATTTTTTATCTACTAAGGAGCACCTTTGACAGCTTTTTATTGGTATAAGTGTGCATAATACAATCGAAGAATAATATATATTAGTTGCACAACATATTTTATGTTTGTGTGATGGATTATATTATTTGGAGTATTTATAAGTATTGTAAAACTTCATTAAGTGCGTAATGTCAACAAGATAAGTTATTTTTTTGTATTCGAACAGAATAAGGAAATTATTATATTTTTCGGTAAAATAATTGTGAATTTTAAGTGCGCGTTTTGTTTTATCTCAAATGTATTGAAGCTACTTCGCGAAATTACAACGCGCCTCCGGAATTATAAACTTTACGCTGAGATTTTGAAACATTTTAATATTAACAAAACAAAAAAATCTTAAGAACTATTGTCAATTATTTATTAAATATTTTGTTTAAAAATTACAAAATGTGTTGTGTTTTTTAAACGAGAAAGGAGACCTTTTCTTTTTCAAATTTGAAAAAAAAAAAAATGGTTATTCGAATCATTTTTCTTTTCATCGCCATATTTGTATTAGGGTAAAAGTTTCGTTTCCATAGAGCTGCAATAGGGCTTCAGAGCTGTAATAGCGATTCAGAGCTGTTATAGCCCAATTTCAGAGCTAGTAGCCACGAGATGACAGATTTGCTTTCAGTGCTTTATATAAAGTAGGGTGTTTTAGAAAATAAAAGAAAGAGTGAATATTCTGCACAGCAAATACATAGCATTTTTTTGATTTAAAGAGTCCCTGGGATGCACTTTGAACTTAACGAGCAAGTTTTTTTTTGTTATTCAGCTTTAATTAAATTTCGATAAAGTTTTAAAGCTTTCTTAGGGTATAGAAAAAAACAATAAATAATTATAATTAATTTAAGCCGTGTTTTTGGAGAGAGTGATTAGCAACTCAGCAAAATGTTTACACGCAAAACAATAACCAATAACAAAACAAATTATTATAGAGAATTTTGTTTGTGTTTTCCGTGTTAAACTTTTACTGAGTTGCTAGTCACTCTCTCAAAAAACACGGCTTTATTTATTTTCGACTCATGATTATTTTTTTTGTTTTTTTTTTTGGTGAATTAATTTTGTTGGATTTATATAAGTTTGCAACACCCTACAAAATCAGTGGTGGTTTTACAATAGCTCTGTAAATGCTTTTTTTTGACACTTTACAATGCGCATGAGTAATATTTTTATTATGTATCATTTGTGTGAAAGTATTAGTATTCAGCTCTATACGCACTTTTTGTGTGGTTCTATTAGAGCTATGTTTCGATGTTTTGGTAGGCGCATGCGTTAATATTTTCTCCATGTGTTGTTGAAAGCTCTATAATAACTCGTTGAGAGCTGATATTAAGACAATGCTCTATTTTGAATGTTATAAACTCCAGTAAGGAGCATATTTTTGAATCTTGAGACGTTATTAGTTGTTAGAGCTGAAACCATTCCAGAACCTAGGTTATAGAGCACAATTTTTAAAAGAAATAAGGAGAGCTGTATTATAAACTCTAACCGAGCTATAGCCTTAGATTATACTATATTACAGCTGTAGAAGAGCAGTTGTGTTTAAACTAGCTCCAACAATGTTACTTGGGATGTTCTATGCATACCTGCTCTCAGTATTGGTAGAACATAAATATTTGGTTGGGTAATAACTTAAGCCTAAAGTTCAACTTCAAGGCCTATTTTATTTAAGCTGCATGATCTGATCACTAACCATATAGTGTGTCGTGCTGAGTTATAAAAACTCATCCAAAGATGATGCTGATACACTTTGTAATGGTACTCTTTATTATGTTACTCATCTTTATTTATATGTACATATCTTTGCTCATATTTACAAAACCTTTTGAAACACTTGAAAAACAGGTATTTAAAATATAAAATTAAGTTTCTCCAAGTTACTTGCAAATGTTCCCATATGAAACCTTCATACCTACACCCAACAGACAAGAAACAAACGTCAACGTAATTTACAATTTTATTGGGTCGGGAAATCGATATTTTTTTCATCATACACGAGTATTTCTTAAATTTCTTTTTAATTAAATTTAAAAATATACATGTATTTGTATTAAACAACATAATTTGCTAACCGAGCTGACGGCAAAGCCACAGCTACAAAAAATTCATAATATTTTAATACAATTAAATATTCAAAATGGAAATAAATGAATTATTTACTTACTTACTTACTTACTTCTTAAATTTCTTTTTTGTTTCGGGTAATATTGGCCAAAAAATCAAATCCACAATCAAAATCATTTGGATATCTCTGACCGAAATGTAATAGCCAGTTTCTAAGTGCGATAAAACAACAAACTTACAAAGTGCTTTGAAGACACGTTTTGAAGTTGATAGAATCAAAAAATAACTCTAAAAACCATGAAAATGTTAACCTATTATTTGTACTTATGAACAAATTGTTTCAGGGAATTAGGTTGCTATTTTGAATGCAATATTTTAAGAAAGTTACAATATAGGTACTTCATGTTTCCAAACATCAAACCAAAATGTAAGTATACTGGCTATGTAAATTTAGTATAGCTTTAGCAGAAGGTCGCTTCTTCCTTTGATAATTTGCTTGCGGTCTTCAATGGTAGAAAACCACCTTACAGTTAGCCCTCTGTTAGATGGTTTTCAACTATTCCTGCATATTTCCACAAAGCCTTATAAACCTTATCAACAAATTTATTGCGTACTTTAAGGACATATTAACATATAGACTAAACGCTTAGAAGCCAAAGACATACTTACTTACACGATTTCTACCGTCTTCCCTTTTAAAAATTCTACGAAAAATACTATCAAATAAACATAAACATAAACTATGCAACCCTACCAATTGAATTATTAAATTTGCACATAAACACATAAGCTATCGAATAATCACCGTCAATTCATTCTTCTCTTCGCTCTTTGCTCAACTGCTGAACATACGCTCTCTTTGAAAGAATTAATTTAGAAATAAAACACGTCTTTTACCGTCTTATAAAATTTGTTTTGTGTCCCTTTCTTCCCTTAGAATTTTTGTTTCTAGATCCTCTTTGTCCAACACGCAACAACTTAGGAAAAAATAAGACGCTGTTCTTCGTGTTATACTGGCACTTGGTATGGAATGGAATGTTTTGTATTCCTTTGCTTGACTCAGTTGCTCTTAATATTCGTTTTGTTGGGTGAAAAATAACACGCTCTTCTCTGACTTATTTGCTTTGAAGTTGTTAAATACATTTACTATTTTTGTTTGCTTGTTTTTTGGTAAAGCTAAGTATAGTCCAGGAAAGATTTAAAATCGTAATTTAATATGGATATGCGGTGAAAAATGTCTTTTGCTATAAAGGCATTTAAAGAGGGGCAAAGGGAAGAAGGGATGGTTTATCAATCTGAAATATTTGGTATGGTTAAATGTAAAAATATGACACATGATTTAAGGGTACTTTTTAACGCTGGATCTAAAAAAAAAACTATTCTTTTTATGGGATTTTTTTAGAACAAGTTCAATGTTAAGAAAGAATGGTAAATTAAAAGTTTCATTGGGGTGTTGTTAAACGAGAACCCAAAGAGTTCCTAAAAATAACTGTAATGAAATAGTATTTATTTAGTTAGTTGTAAAGTTGAAGGTTTTGTTCTTTATTTTTTGTTTGATAGCTATGTAAATACTTCAGAGCTAGGTTTTTAGTCTGGGTTTTTGATTGGTTTTTAATTTTTTTTTTTAAAGCATAAATTGTTGCTTAACAGATTTGCTCTTGGAGGAATCAAATGAATTCAGCAAACTATGTATCTTTCATTATTAAAAAATCGTTTTAATGAAAGTCCACTCTATGCGTCCTATGAAAATAGACTGCAAACGGAAGAGTTGTTTTTTAACTAATTTTAATGTATCTGCTTGTTTTTTTTTGTACAAGATACAAAGAGGTAAGTTTTGTTTACTTTCGCAGATTTATCATTTTCGTTACGTCTTCCCATTTCAAATTATTGACGCCACGCCCTGGTATTTATAGCTTGAACCAAATCATTTGGCCATTTTACTGCTCTCGTCTCTTTAAATATCTCTGCTCATCTCTTTAATTTTGAAAGATACACAAAAAAATACGGAATACACTGAAAAAAAAAGAAAAAAAGATGTACATGCTAGCGTTGTTGTCATTATCGCTGCTGCAAAGATACTGATGAACTAAGGAGGGTGAGTTTTGCCCACGGTTGCCACTTGGAAATAAAATTTGTGACTAAAATTGAAAATAAAAAGGACCAAAACGAGTAAAAAGTGACCAAAATAATTAAAATCTGAAAACTTCATAGCACACAGAAAATTAAAGTTAGCCATATTTTTTCATTGATTATCATAAACAATTAATTTGAAATTAATACTTATCCAAAAAAAAGAGTTTTCTACACACCAAATGCTATGGCTTACACGTTTTTCATCGTGAATCTCTTTGGACAACATAATATTATTTATGGTGTCAAAGTTAAGTTTGTTTCTTAACTTAGTTTTAATTAAACTTAATCATAAAACTTTCTTTCAGCAGCAGCTGAGCTGTTAAGTAACGACAATAACAAACCTTTAGTAATGTTGATTTAATTTTACAAGAAAAATGTATTAATATATCTTATTAATAACCTATCCATTTTGTATGTTTAGTTTAAAACAAGAACTAACAAAACCAACAAGCGAAATAGACACACAAATATTTCAAACTTTCCATCTGTCAATAAATTAAGTGCAATGCGTTCAATTTAACACATGCATCGTTTTCATTAGGCCATGAAAAAAAAAATGCGCTTCATTTTGAGAATATGAAAATTAAAAGTCGATTTTTTTTATATTTCTTCTTCTTCAAAAAAAAAAAAAAATTACCAGACGGAGAACAAAATGACCAAGTGACCAAGTGTAAACAAAATGACCAAATTTGGTCACAAATGACCAACGTGGCAACCGTGGTTTTGCCTTTTGTTTATAGCTTTGCTCACAGTAAAATAGAGATGAATTTCCAGCGATGGACTCTCTTTTAATGAAGTATGATCATGGACCATGAATGTAAGAATACAAGATTACGACACTTCGGATTTTTCGCTTTGTTATTGTAATTTTCAATACGCTTCGTGACTCAAGTGGAGACAAAAAAGACTAAACATTGGTATAATTTGTATGACATATAGGGGCGCGAAAACTTTAAGTTACTTGAACTTGGTGTTAAAGTGATTTTTTTACCATTATTTTTTTTAGTGTTGTGGGCTATATTTTGATGATATAAAAACAACAATAAAAATAATAATTCAAGAAGGAAACATATCTGATATTTGATTTTGTTCATCGCACTCTCTAATTCTCTCTAATTTAAAACAATTGAATAACAATTAAAAAACATTTTTCGGTAATATTTTTGTATTTTTAAATTGAAAAACTATATTAATCATAAAACAATTCGCGAACAAAAAATCATCTCTATACAAATTTTCTTGGCTGTCACATATGTTGTTACGTTTTGTCTCCAAAAACGTAGGAAGTGGCGTAATCTTGTATTCTTTCATTCATGATCATGGACATAGTTAAACAATACCTAGATGGGAAACAACGGCTATCAATTCGGTTTGCCTACAAGCTCAAACGTCAAATGGCCGTGGTGAACATCGGATTTTTGCACTAGTGTACGTTCAGACGACCATGGTGAAAATCGGATTTTTGCACCAATGTAGGTGAAAAAAATCCGAGTTTCACCTCGGTTCGTAAACAAAATGGCGGATTATTTAAAAATTCAAGGGTTTGTTCAAAAAGTTTTTTGTTGTTGTAAGGAACTCGCAAAAAAATTTGTGTGTGCAAGTCGGTGTAAAGATTTGATTTTTGATCTTTTCCTTCACAGATTTGATTTTTTTGTTGAAAGGAAATCCACATTAAGAAGTAGATAAACAAACATTTATCTAGGAGTTGGAAAATTATTTTAAAGTAGTGCTTTTAAATGTTTCAATTTATCTTTTAGTTTTGCTTTAGGGATTTCTATTTTTGAATGAGAGTTGACCTACACATAACTATGAATGGGAGGTGCACTGAAGTGGATGATGAAAAAAGCAAAAACAAGTAAATTATACGATGTGAAATTAAAGGTTAGACCGCACTCGGCGGAACTGCATGGACACGGAATTCACAAGAATTCGTATCCAATTGTATGAAGTTCAGTTGCCGCTTAAGGTTAGACCACACTAAGCGGAAATGAACTACAGCGGAACTGCGATTCACAATAATTTGTATGAAATTTTAAAAAGTTCTGTTACCGCTTAGTGCGATATAGCTCATATATAATTTCATACAAAAAATTTTTTACCACGTCGCGTCGCGATGTGTATTTCCGCCGAAAGTTAAGTGCGGTCTTGCCTTAATTTTTACTTTTCATTTATACTTTGTTTAGATTTAAGCCTTTCTCAAACCAAAGCGGAACATTCGCCATGCAGGGTGAATCATTCACAATAAAATCAAAAATGACAAATAAACAATGCTAAATAACAACAAAAACTGCCGTCGGCGAATGTTCCGCGCCGCTTTCGCGTTGGTTTGGGAGAAATTTTATGAAATATATGTGAGGTTTTTACCATACAATAAACTTGGCAAATAACTCCCTAGATGCATATTTTCGAAATGAGATAGTTTCATTTATGTCAAACTATATGCGATGTGATTAGAATCCCACCGTGGCCTGGTTTTTGACGTTTATTCGAGTCTCTATTCTACTTTAACTTCTTATCGGCTGTAGAGCTACTAGCTATGTTATACTTGTAATGCACGTAAGATCGTTCTGTACTATGGATGGCTTTTGCAATAAAACACGCCTACTGTATGTTGTCCTCAATCAGAATTCCATCTATTGAAATGTTTTTGCAAATTAGAACAGAAGAGATTCACATTACGGTGGGTATGCTTTCTTTTCTCCTCATACAAATTAATTCTGGCAGATGACGGTTTTGTTGGTATTCCAAATTTTTCGCATTGCTTAAGGAGACCTTTTTTGTCACAACACAATTTAAATTGTATAAAGGATCTTTCAAATCAGCGTTCGATTGGAGCGAAACATTCACGAAAACATTCACTTTTTAAAATCAATTTGTATGGCAATAATTGAGAGTAGCCACAATGAAAGCGGTGCGATTTTCCATATGAACCCGATGACTGACAAAAATGTTGTTTGGGATACCTTAAATTAGTTTCTATAAATTTACGTCGGAATTTGACCATGATGCAGTCCAACCTTTAGGTATAAATTAAAATAATTTCATATACTAAGTGTGGTTGTACCCTAAGAATAAGAATTTTCCAAACACATGCCGACAAATAGTAATTGAATTGTCAAACAAATCAAACTCACCGCGTTAAACAAGGAAAGAAGGAACAAAGTTACATTATTTAATATTCAAAAATTATAAAATGTTAAAAAGGGATGACCAATGTGGTCATCTATTTATATTAAAGTCTTTAGTGAGATGTATATGCAAAGACTCTAAAATATTGAGACGCATATATTGATTCTCTCGTTCCCTTAATTAAAGCTGTCAAATGTGAAGATGTGCTGAGTTTCAAGTGCATGTTCGGCTATTGCACTTCTGTGTGGATCATTATTTTGTATTCAATTTAAATGCTCTTGGCTCTCGTACGCAGCTCCCGCCTGGTTTGTCCTATGTATATAGAGCTGCATTGTTCACACTTAGCCAAATATACGCCAGGTTTCTCAATAGAAGGTGTCACATCTTTTGTTGTTTTAAGAAGGTTTTTAATTTTGTTGTTGCTTTTCCACGATGGAGAAAGAGCGAACCTACTCAAGTATTTTGTAAGCTCATTTTGGATAGGAGCATACAAATTAACTGACACTCGTTTAGGAATTTCTTTTATCGGTGCAAGGGAAGTGATGTTATTTTTCCATTTCTTATGCATATGTTTACAGTACATATTCTATGTACCATTGAATTAAACGCTGCGTGTTAATGTGATGTACAATGGTTTGATTCAATGGTTATAAAGCGATCTGTGGACGTAAGTTTTCGGTAAATGTCAAATTCAATCATCCCATTTTCACCATGTGACAGCGAAAGATCCAGAAATGCAAGAGCATTATTTTGTTCATGCTCCAGAGTGAATTGAATGTTTATATCGGCATTGTTAATAAAGTTTAATATTTCTTGGACTTTGTTCTCATGGACGATTGCTAGTACGTCATCAATATTCCTAAACCAAATTTTGGGAAACAAATCATTTTTGGCTAATAATTCCTCGACGCTTATCACAAATAGATTACACAAAAATTGAGATAAACTATTTCCCATAGCCATGCCTTGGTTTTGCTGATAAAATATCTCTCGAAATTGAAAATAATTTTGCTCAACACAAACTTCAGTCAAATCATACATCATACAATCAATCATCAATCATAATCATACAAATCATACAAATCATACAAAGTCAGCTGTTGTTTGTCTAGACAAAGTCTTAAACATTTTAGCGCATCTCGAACTGGAACACTGGTAAAAAATGAAGAGATGTCAAAAGAGACTAAAATTTCCCCATCAGCAAGTGTTATGTTTTTCAATTTTTGCGTTAATTCAATGCTATTCTCTACTGAATATTTATCAAATTGCTTTAATGTAGCAAATTGTTTACACAGCCACTTCGAAAGTTCGTTGCATGGAACATTTATGTTGCTTACAATTGGTCTATATTTTTCCCCCGGCTTGTGAATTTTTGGAAGACCGTATATACAGGGAAATTTTGCGAAACTCGGTATACGTCTTTTCCAGTTCATACCGAAATGATCAATGTATTTTTTGACAACGATAGAACATGATTTTGTCATTTTGTTTAAAGGATTTTTAACCTTTTTGTACGGGCCCTCATTAATTAATTTCCAAATGGCATAATCGTATTTGTGTCGCTCAACCACTACTACTGTTGTCGAACGGCCCTCAGCCGAATAATTGTCTTGAAGAATAATGTGAACGCAGCCTTTACTTTCCTCTTCTTCACTTCCTCTGACATGTTTCGACTCTCGCTAGATATTGAGTATCGAACTAATTGCCAGCCATTTTACTTTTGCTTATGATTTCCCTTTTTCTAAATGTGCAATTCATCATTGTCAAACCGAAGTCCGAAAGAAGAGGAAGTAAAACTGCGGTAAGAACTATTATAATGTGTCTAAACTATTTTTATGAATTTATCCCACAGAAATAAACGTCACTTGTTAAATTTCGACTTTCTTTAATTTCGGTACGACAACTACACCGTTGCCTTTGTCAGCTTTCATAACAAAAACTTCTTTTTCCTATAGAGATTTTATCGCATCAAACATACTTTTGACATCTGTTTCCGGTTTCATGTTTGTGGTATTGAGGAGTATATGCTTAACAGAAGAGCGAAGAGAATTGTCTTTTTCTCGTTCAATTGACCTTGAGGCGACCTCTGTATTTACAATCAATTCCTTTTTTGGGATATGATTCAACGGTAGAGCGAAATTCAGGCCTTTATTTAGCAGATTTGTCTCATTTGTCCTTAGATTGGTTGAAGATTTACTGATTACGAAATCAGGAATGAACCCACTCTTTTTTTGGCAATGCTTCTTTGTAGGTATTTGTCTACTGACCAATAACTTAAACTTTTTTCGTTTTCCCATAAAACAATCGCGTGAAAGATTCTTTGAATCTATTGGTGAATTGTATAATATTTCGGCAAATATGCAGTGATGAAGTTTTCCAGGTAACCATTGGTCCAAAAAATAAGATTTCGCTTTTATCTTTGCTAGTTTTGCATATTTTTGTTGAAGCTCATTAATTAGCCAAAACCGCCATGCCTTGGTTACTGCCTCACGACCAGACGAGCTTTTTGATCTACATTTTAATAATGTAAACGAAGGCAAGACACCCAGTGATTTACAACGTTGTAGAAAAAATATGCCTAATTTTAAATGACATATTTTTAACTTTAGTAGTCGCAATTCTTTGCACTCCGAATGGATGGAAACCATGATAATTAATGTTTTAATATTGGAGGACTATGTGACGGTATATAAAATTGAAATAAAAGATCGAACAAACACCTTTCTGTCACATAAAGTTTAATTTTTATTTAAGAACAATTGTTTCGACGCTCTGCGTCATCATCAGCTGTTAGAACTCGACTAATAAATAAGTACATCAACGTAAAAACGGAAGGGGGGGGGGGGGTTAGAGAAGGACTAAAGTTACATTATTTAATATTCAAAATTTATAAAATGTGAAAAAGGGATGACCAATGTGGTCCTTCATCTCTATTTATGTTAAAGTCTTAAATATTGAGACGCATATATTGATTCTCTCGTTCCACTAATTTAAAGCTGTCAAGTGTGAAGGTGTGCTGAGTTTCAAGTGCATGTTGGGCTATTGCAATTCTATGTGGATCATCATTTTGTATACAATTTAAATGCTCTTCGGCTCTCGTACGCAGCTCCCGCCTGGTTTGTCCTATGTATATAGATCTGCATTGTTCACACTTAGCCGAATATACGCCAGGTTTCTCAATAGAAGGTGTCACATCTTTTGTTGTTTTAAGAAGGTTTTTAATTTTGTTGTTGCTTTTCCACGATGGAAAAAGAGCGAACCTACCCAAGTATTTTTTAAGCTCATTTTGGATAGGAGCATACAAATTAACTGACACTCGTTTAGGAATTTCTTTTATCGGTGCAAGGGAAGTGATGTTATCTTTCTATTTTTTATTCATATGTTTCCTTATAAGTGATTCTACCAGCAATTTTGAATACCCATTCTTCTTAGCGATTTCGTATATACGATTAGTTTCATTTTTAATTGTGTTATCTGAGGGGGGGACATTGCACATTCTATGTACCATTGAATTAAACGCTGTTTACTCTGAAGAAAACATTCATTCTTAAAAACTCGTAGGTAAAAAATTATTAAAACTCGTAAACACTGATCTATTAATATTTTCCCAAAATCCCACAGGTCAAAAAATATATCAAATAAACACTAACGCCATAAAATAAATACAAACACATCGCCCCCGGAACATATCTGTTGCTAAGCCACAAATCATGAAACCATAGAGTATAGAAACAAACAATAATCCCTTAACTATTTATCAATGACTGGTCCGTTTTTATGTTTAACCCAATTGCATTTTGCAAAAGATTTCCTTTTTATTATAAGTGCGCTGAAATGAGTCAACGCCAAATAAAAAAATTAAACTCATACATTTAATCTCATTTTAATTTTATAAAAAACAAAGTTGAGTAAGGCATTGTAAAATTTAAGGAATAATCTTTACTCATTAAATATCTTGCGCACCAATTTTGTTCTCTTAAATCCTCTCTCTGCGCAACCGACCGTTGGCGAAGTGATTTGGTTCAAGCTATACCTACATTTTTAATTGCGAAATACGTAGTATAGGGCAAGTTTAGGATTCGTACAAAAAAAAAAAATTCGAGATGATAATTTTCCCTAACATAACGATGATAGAGAACGCGAAAAAATTGGGTCTCGCAATTCTGTCTGTCTATCTGTCTGTCCATCTGTCTGTACCTCGACCTGCAGCCTAAACGGCTGAAGCGATTTTCTTCAAACTTTGGACTTAAGGTTCTTATGTGATTCCCTAGAGGGGAAATTGAATTTTTTTTTTGACTCAAAAACTAACGGTACCTGTCATACAGCCAATATACAAAAATTGATTTATTTAAAAACGGCTCTAACGATTTTCAAAAAAAAATTACGAGGCACTAAAATTACTAAAATAAATATTTTGGTAGACAATAATCGTATATTAACGGTACCTGTCATACAACCTATTTTTTTGGTTTTCAAATTTCTCGTTAATTACAACACCGATTTCAACAAAATTTTTTATCCAAAAGGTCGCTACAATTTTAACAATTTTGCATATAAAAATTTTCGCAAAAATAATTTTTGGATTTTTAAAAAAATATTGAATTTTTTTTTTGAAAATTCAATATCTTGAAAACGGGCTAATGAATTTTTTTTGATTTTGTGAAAAATTGTATTTTATTAAATACTTAAAGTTGGCATACCAAATTTTATTTAAAAAAATTTTTATATATAAAAAAAATCATTTAAAAAAAAACCGCTCTAACGATTTTTGAATTTTTTTTTTTCATAAATTCATATTTATTATACAAATCAAATGGCATACTTTTTTTTGAGGTCTATCTGTTTAAGTTATTAAAATAACTAATTTACAATAATTCATAGTAATCATTTATTGTTTTTAAAACTTTTTTTTTTTAATTACCTATATTATAATGTTAAGGAACCAATACATATGTACGTTGACTATTTCAAGCTACGTTAAAGTTGTTAGCTACGAGAGCAAGTTTTGTGCGATCCAGTCGTGCCCATTTCTTTTTAACAATGGGTTTCACTAAAATAAAAAAATAATAAAAGAATTTTTGTCAGTGCTAGGCTTTATTGGGTTTGTATGTACATAGGCGTCGTGACCGCCCCTGGCTGAAAGTCGTGATCCACCCTTGGATTTAGTCCATCTACCCAAAGGTAAGAATGCAATTCGTTCCAAATGGGTTTTCATAGTTGAAAGAAAAGAAAATGGTGTTTTTACATGTATCTTCGTCCAACTTCTGCAAAAAAAGGGGATGCAAAATTATAATGTACATTTGTTGGATAGAGAGGAAACACCAAAATGCAGAAGATCTTCGTGCATGAAGATTATAGGAAGTGCCATAATGCAGATCTGAAGACGAACATATTCATCTTCTTGATAGTTCTCTTTCACACGCTCGGAGTTTTGGCATACATCTGTCCCACTCTTCTTTTCTTCATATTTGCAGACGAAGATACATGTTAATCCAGCATAACGCATAATGCACATTTAGGCCTATTCGGCGCAATCTTTTATTCTTTTATTCTGTTATTCTTTTATCAATTTCGAACTGTCAAAAAACCTTAATTCTTTTATTAATTGGTATTCTGCAGTTCGAATTCTGTTATGAAATCTGTTATAAACCATGACAAAATAAAATACAGATTTGTTTGACTTTTATCATAAAAGATTTCAATAAATGAAGTAAAAACTTTTATTTCTTAAATGAATTGTTCTTAAAACGATACAGATATAACATAATATATAACATAACATAAGATATAAGATATAATAATATTAAAATGCGTAATTACAAACACAAATAAGTAATTTCAAACTTAATTTTTTTTATACACGAAAGCACAGAACGCAGTTGATGGATGAAACATACAAAGTAGTCGCTTATCGCTTTATCCTGCTGGTGTGCGCTTCGTATAACTTTTTAAATTGGATATATTAAATTCACGAACTATGATAGACAAATAAAATAGACCAATAATTTATCTACGCGAAACAAAACACGAACATTCCACGGGTTAATTTTATTTTGGTCACTCGTCAGTGTCGATTTTTTTTATTTACTACAGCTGATAGCAGATTTTTTTCGTTTCTTTTTCAAAATTCCATAACAGACTTTTATAAAAGATCGAACTCCTGAATACCAATTATAAGAATCTTTTATGAAGGAGATCTGTTATGCATCATAACAGGAAATTCATAGCAGAATAACAGATATGGAAGAATAGGCCCTATTATTTACAAAAAAAAGAAAAAAAAGTTGGATATCAGCAGGAATCGAACCTGGAACCTTCGGGTCCTGGAGTAAAATACACATGGATTAAGTACGATATTAAAAAGATAAAATAGCCAGTTGGTGATTTTAACTTTAGTAAAATGTTGGGGGATAGTACGATGCTAAACTCGTTTAAAATTATCAAAACACAATTTTTAAGCTAGTATCATACTAAAAATGATTTAACATCGTACTAAATCGTCTAAAATTTTGCGGCATTGTCTTCATTATTTATGTCTGTTCCTACTCTTTGGGTAATTTGTATTTTGTATTTACAAAAGGTGGATTTGTAAATTTCTTGTTATAGTTGGATATATTTTTCTGAACTTTGTATACCGTTCAAAATATTTGGGTTAAGTTTTTCTTTTAAGGTTTGAGTTAAAGTATTTTTTGCATTTTAATGTAATGTCTTTGATATTTTGGATGTGGCTCTTCATAGAAAGTCATGTCATTGCCTTCAGAGAAGATAATTTGGGTTTCAAAAACATTAAGAGTTGTTTCACTTCACAGTGTGGGGTGAGGTCACTACTGTCTTCTTCAGCACTATGTTGAGTTCCAGAAGATGAAGTCAGGACGTTAAGTACGGGAAGTCGTGAAAGAGCGTCTGCGACGACATTCGATCTTCCTGATTCTTTTTCTTTGAGATCAATTTTTATATTTAAGAGAATCATAAGAACATTATTTCTCCTGTCTATTACGGCTTCTAATTTTGTAAGGCTATCATCTCCTATGATACCGTCAAATGATGTAAATCTGGGAAAAAACAAAAATCAAGGAGGGTGTTGTTGTTGAAAGGTTTAAGGAATGGGGCAGTGATTTTTTTTTAGTTATTTGTAACTGTCCAGCAGCAGATTGTATCTTGAATGGCAAGGAAACTGGTTTACTATTAAAGGCAATTCTTTCAGATATGAAATTTTTATTAACTCCAGTATCTATCAAGAATTTTAATACCTCACCATTTCTGGTAACATACTCTAGGTATGGTACTCTAGAGAGTCTTCAGTCATACAAATTTAGCTCGGGACAATCCTCCTCATTGCCATCTTTATAGTTTCCCTCTTTGTAGGTAAGAAAATAGTCCTGGTTAGGTTGCTGTTTTTTGGGTTGATTATCTGTTCCGTTGGGTATTTTGGTATTACCTGCGTTATCAACTGCTCGACTTATGTAGTTAATTTTTCGGATTTGAACCAACTGATCCATTTTCATGGGCTGCGGAGGCTTTTTTAAATTTATTTTTAATAGTTCTCTGATTTTTCAATATAATATATTTTTTAAATTTATATATCATAATTTCCCTGATTCTTCAGTGTATTATTTTTTTTAATTTATTTTTAATAATTTTCCTGATTCTTCAGTGTAATTTGCATATATAATATACAATATATATACAATATATTTATATACAATGTGATACAAATTTCTGCATCGTCGGGCGTCCGTGGGGTCTCTTTTGCCTCGCACTTCCTGGTTTAGTGTGGCTACTCGGGTACGGGTTGGTCCACAGTTAAATGCACTGATGGTTTTTCCTCTACTTTGGCAAGGTCTTTTTTTCACAGATGGTGCTTACGGTTCATCTTTTTTGCGTTTAAAGTTTTATTTTTCGTATTCCGTATTTTTATGTCTCACTTTATAGAGTTTTTAATTCTAATGGCGCAAAATTTTAGACGATTTAGTACGATGTTAAATCATTTTTAGTATGATACTAGGTTAACAAATGTTTTTTGATAATTTTAAACAAGTTTAACATCGTACTATCCCCTAACATTATACTACAAAGTTAAAATCACCAACTGGATATTTTATCTTTTTAGTATCGTACTAAATACATATGAGAAATTTATTCCAGGTATAGGATGGACCCGAATGTTCCAGGTTCAAGTCCTGCTGGTACCCATACCCAAAATAATAAAGTTGCAATGATAAAAATATAAATATCGAATACTTATTTGAAGCACATGATGGGTTTCCATAAACATTATAATTAATTTACAACGTATAAAAGCAATATTTATGTTCATCAAATTGAAACCTTACAAATTACAAATTATTTTACAAATTTATTAGTTAGCAAAAGGTTTAACATTTTAGAATGTATAGTAAATTGCTAAATACTTAGGGAATTGATAACTATTAAAATGTTAAGCCCTTAACAATAGGTTGTTTAAAATTTTGAGCCAATATTTTTCGCGAAACACTTTCCTGCAAGGTGGTTCTTATATATCATTTTTTTTCGTGATATAATGTTAATTGGGGCTATGAGTGCAAAAGTAGCGTAACCCTCTTTTGAAAAACTGAGTGTCTTAGAGGTGTAAATTATTTTAAACATAGTTTTAGATTCTTGAATATCTAATATTTCCAAACAAAAATATATATAACTATTTTAAAGGTGTATTGTGCTTGTTTTAGTCGATATAAACCCAATTACAAAAAGTGGGTTACGCCACTTTTGCACTCACAGCCTCAATTATATTTTCCGCAAGGTGGTTCTTAAGTATCGCCTTGTTTTTACGTTTTAAGTAGTTTTCGCGAAGCCCTTTAGGGTTTGTATTGCTCGGGCTGTACTAAGCTTTTTGGTCTTAATTTTGTCTACCGGGTCCGCGGTTCTTATATTACGAATTATTTCACTTTATGCGGTTGTTATTGAACGCGGTGCTACTTTCCCATAGAAACTGCTCGGGCGCCCGAAAAAAAGATAAAATTACCTTGCTGGTGTAAAAGGAATGAACAAATTTATTTAATTTCTTTGAATATTTATAACATTTTTCTGATTACTAATCAATTTAACAATAAAATTTATTTCATAAGTATCATTTTACATTCTCTTATTTATAAACGAACAATCTTGCAATTTACTTTTCTGGTTATTAATCAATTTAACAACAAAATTTATTCCATAAGTATCACTTTACATTTGCTTATTTATTTACGAACAATTTCGTAAACTACAATTTGTTTATTAATTATTATAATTCTGAGAACTTGAATTGAGGAATACAAAAAAGTTTGATAGTATTCTTGGAAAGGTTGGGAGCGAGCTTGGGAAAGAATAGTTTATAGGAAATAGTTGGTATTGCAAGCAAAGGTGAAATTAAGCTTACCTGTGCAGTTCAGGCCACAGGTAAAGAAATATATTGGGTAAGGGGTAATAGGTGTCGGGATAACTTCCCTATGTTCTCTTTTTGTTCTTTGATTGGATGTGCTTGTGCGTAACTCGTTCTGAGAGAAACTTAAAAAAAGTGACAAGCTATAGTAATAGTAATTGGAAATTCCAAATTGCTGTCTTTGATAATAAAGCGAATAAATGTTCTTTCACTAATACGTTCAAATACATTTACAAGTGAGCAATTTGGAATTTCCAATTACTAAAGGTTGTCTCTTTTTTTATTTTCTCTCAGAGCGAGGGATAGAGTTACGCAATGGCACGACCAATCAAAGAACAGACAAAAGAAGAACACAGGAAGATATGGATGAACAATACCGTTCTACGTGATAACCAGTTTTTTGTTTTTTTTTTTGTCTAGGTAGATATTTTGTCGTTGCTTTTGCATGCAAATGGTGGTAACTTATGAAGCAAGGGCAAGTGAGTATTTCTGTTGTCAATGGAGATTCTTTATGTAGGTACGTAATGTGTAGGTACATTTGGTTCAGTAAAAATAAAAGAATCAGAAAAGGTATCTATACTCTGTTCAGTTTGTATTTTCAGTACAGGCCTTATGTGAGAGCTTTTTCAAACATACACGTGCTGGCTGGTGTATGCATTGCACTCAACTTAAGAAATTGCCTGTGAAACATCGTTGCCATAATGTGTCCGATCGGGCCATTTCGCCCTTGGCCCGGGGCCAACTAGAAATGGACCGCATATCTTATTTTTTGTATTCTTTGAACAAAATATTCTATAAAACTGTGATACCTATTACCTACATAGTTATGTTATTTAAATATAAACTTTTTAATTTAATTTTATTTTTTATTTGACAGCCATATGTTTCTATGTACTGAATTTAAACGTCATTGTGACTTTTAGAATTAGGCGTATTCAGAAATATGATATAAATAATAAGGGTATTCAAACATAATCATCGAAAAGTTTACGACTTTCCGGCATCAATTTGTGTTGTAAACGTCATAAATAAAAGTATATACTCTGTTCAGTTCGTATTTTCAGTACAGGCCTTATGGGAGAGCTTTTTTAAACATACACATGCTGACTGGTGTTTGCATTGCACTCAACTTAAGAAATTGCCTGTGAAATAAAAAACAGAACCTCTGACTTCCATTGAAATTGTTTTTGTAATATTCCATAAGCCCACGTACATCCCAACATGACCTGTCTGCTCAGTGGTTGTGCATTGTGAGGAGACTGAAACAAGAAAGAACAAGATACACACAATTTGCCTCTCGCTCGCTTAATGTGTCTGTTTATTAAAAACAACACATTGATTCAGAGTTCCCATACGTCGGGGGATGGAAATTCCAATACCTTTTTCTTTGGCTTTTGAGAACATTATATTTTATGTATGTGTGTTAAGTGTTGTCACTTCGTGTTTTTCTGGTAACATCTTTTCGTTTTATTTTTTTCTCCTGATTAAAATGCTGCTATACAATATTTGTTGGGTAGATCTTCTAAAAACAGGACTTGTGAAGGTTGACGCTGAAAAACGGCAAAGGTGTGCAACACGTTGAGGAGGTGATTGAGCCAAGGATGTGGTAAATGGATGTTTTTACTGAAAGAGCAGTGGAAAATTTAGTTATAAACTTAAATGAAGAGAGTAGATGCAGCAACTACTCCTCGGAGAGATAAAATGTTTTTTTTTAATTCAATTTATTTTGTCTGTGATTTATTTTTACGTAAAAAAAGATTAGGCCTGTTGGGGAACTTTAAAAAAACGCGCCTACTAGCTTACCTCTTGGTGGTGTGGAAAAAGATAGATTTATTTTCATTTGTATTTACATTAATTTTTTTTAGATTTAGTTTACGATCTAAATTTTTTCTGTTTATGAAATCTAAATTAGCAGTTGGTAACCCTACTGACATTTGAATGAGAGAGAAATATGACAATTTATAATGCGCGATACGGCAACCATGGAAAATGCAAAAGCTTTATAAAAAAAGAGATAGCTTATTGAAATCAATAAAAGTAAGGGTGAGAGGCAAACACCCTATCTTCCCTGTACTGAAAATACGAACTGAATAGAGCATAGTAAACGTGGAAAACATTTTATGAAAGTGTTATGACATTTTATGTATCAAAATTTGACAACCACAAATATTTCAGTGACACAGAGCATTTTTTATTATTTTTTTCAAAAGCTTAAACAAAATAAATTAAGTCCGCCGAATTTGTTCACCGCATCATAACGCAATTAGATAAAGGGGCGTTCCTGAACCGTGTGTCGAAAACTTTACTATTTTACGACGTCGGAAAGTTTCCGACGTTGCATGAATACCATTAATATTATATCTCACTCAGAGAACTAAAGAAAATTCTGACCGTGTTCTGTAACTATCGAATTGCGATTAGTTGGCGATAAAAGTTGTGACTTAAAATGTAGTTTATGCAAGAACAAATAATTAGGGCGTCTACATTCAACCAACGATTAGGAAAGCTACTTTTCGAAAACTATTAAGATGGAATTATAAAGGTCCCCCAACTAATGCGAACCATTCGCTGACGATGACAAACCTATCTCCGATTTTTTTTTGGTTCGGGAGGTTCTTCATTTCAAAAATAACTTCGAAATCTAAACACGTCTAATCTGTTAGACACCAAATATGCCAAATGACAAAAGACATAAAAAGTCGTTCATGGAAACTTTTGTGTAAACTTACCATTTTACACAATTTATAAACTAAGACCGCTTTCACACAAGGAAACTGAGTTGCCAGACCCTAGCTAGTTTGTAGGAGAGTAGGATGAGAGGGGAGACTTTTTTTTCCTCCTCTTACGCCTTTCTCGCCTACAAACTCCCAGTTGCCGGCAACTCAATTTCGTTGTGTGAAAGGGATCTTACGACGTTGCATGAATACACTTATATATATAAAGACATGTAAAGATCTTGAATATAATAAGTATATTCAGAACACAAATTGTTATGAAGTGAGAATGTGTTAGTAACAATATGTATGTTTTTAGGTATATGAATAATTATGTTACCTTATACATTTTTTTTAATATTTTTTGGAAACAAATTTATCTGAAGGGTATTGGCCCGCACTCTTTGGGAATGGGCCTCAATAGTTTTTTCTTTGTGGCATAGTTGGTGAAATTAAAAACAGAACCCCTGACTTCCATTCAAATTGTTTTCGTAAAATTGAATAAACCCACGTTCATCCAATTCTCTGTGGTTGTGAGGAGACTGAAACAAGATACACAGCACACAATTTGGCTCTCGCTCGCCTTTATTAAAAACAACACATTAATTCAGACATTCAGAGTTCCCATCAGTAATATACTCTGTTCAGTTTGTATTTTCAGTACAGCCCTTATGAGATCATCCCAGATATCCATTCCAATTTTTAAAAACTCAAATTTTTAATTATTTTTATGCCAATCGTTTGTGATTCGTTTGTGACTGTTTGTGGCAGCAATAAGAAGTTATTATGCTTTGAGGTTAGCAACATGCTGCCACTGCAATGATAATCTTATAACTAATATATAAAAGTCTTTTTTTTGTTTTCTCTTTGGCTGTACGGGTGTCCAAACTAACAACAAAACAATCAATATACAAACTTTTTTTATGGCATCAACAACGTCTATCCCCCTGCTATCCGATAGATAGCTTCTAAAAAAAAAAATAAACTTAAATTTTTTTATAAATCTTTAACAATAATAAAAAAATGTTGCCTATATGAAATTTGTTTTTCTGTTTTTTTTTTTATTAATATCTTTTTTATTAACAGTCGTAGAGGTTTGCAATGTACTAATAAATTATAGTTATATGTCCTAGGAACTCGTCCTATTGTACCGTTGGGATGAGAAATTCACAATATTGTTCACACATATTACTTAATAACATGTGGGTGTGTGCAGGGATTGATTTAATTTTTTCTTATATTTAATCTCAATAGTATAGCCATTAATTTGATACCTCACTTTTTAATCTACCTCCTATTATAAGCGTCACAAATGATTTTTTTAAAATTCATAAAAAATCGAATAAAATCCATAGAAATGCTCCGCTTTGTTCATTGTCAACAATCGTCTACCAGTGGAGAGCACCGTTATCTCAATTGAATTTCTAATTGGAGTTCTTTTAATATACAAAATCATAACTTCATTTCTACTACTACTCAGACGATTATTAAAGTTTTGATCTCAGAATTTAGCTATGAGATATGGCTAAATTTGTGTATAAAAAAATATTGAGGGGGGTGAACAATTTCATACCAAAAGGGTGTGTAAATGACCCGTCAAATTTATATTACGTATATTAAATTCAAAACTTGATGACATTTTTTTTTTATTTCAAAAAGATAATGATATACGTTTATAGGTGTAACCTTCTTCTATAAATATGTCAATAATTTTGTATTTCTAAATCTAAAGGGAAAAAAAGTACGGGTAATTTAATAAATAAATCACAAAAAAAGCTATATTTAGACAACTTTAGAGGTTTCAAAATTGAGCAAACCTTAATAGTTCATAATAAATTATACATGAAATTTAAATAGAAATTTATAACTTAAATTTGTGTGTAAAAACTATTGCAAAATATTAAAAAAATGTGTACCTACTAAAAATGCGTTTTAATGAAAAATCAACTTATTTTTTCGTAATTTAAATTCAAAAGTTAATCAAAAATTTATATATTTGAAATAAAACAAAGGATGCATATTTATAGGTGTAGCTTTCTTTTACAAATATGTGATAATTTTGTATTTGTAAATCTAACGGGAAAAAAGTAGGGGCATTTTAATAAAATAAATCACAAAAAAGCTCCATTTAGCCAAATTAAGAGGTTTAAAACTTGAGTTATACTTAATATATGAGTGTGTTTTATAATACAAATTCTATATACTACTGAAATACATCAGCCAAGTAGAAGACTTAGCATTATTTAATTGGACTTGTTGAATTATTGATTCAATATAGCTTTTAACGGCCTTTAGTCCATACAAATTGGCGTTTCGTCCCGGCGTTCTCACTTGGACTCTTCAGTTGACAGTGAGGGCCTTGTCAAGACGCAATTTTTATTAAGTTCAGTCCAGCTTACATCAATTTTACTGCGAAAATCAATTGTGAACTATATCCAACCCAATTAGAATTTCTAATCAAGAATTGTTGGAAATTTTGTTACCCGTGGGCTGGCATTGTTTACATATGAGTGTGTTTTATAATACAAATTCTATATACTACTGAAATACATCAGCCAAGTAGAAGACTTAGCATTATTTAATTGGACTTAATGAATTATTGATCCAATATAGCTTTTAACGGCCTTTAGTCCATAAAAATTGGTTATACTTAATAGTTCATAACAAATGATACATGAATTTGAGGTTAAAATTTATAATATAAATTCCAGTGTTAAAATTTTTGCAAAATCTTAAAAAAATTCATACTAAAAATGTGATTTAGTGAAAATAATAATAATAATAATAATAATTTCAAATATTAAAATTTTACATTAGAAATATTTTTTACAGATAAAATCCAGAAAAAATTTTAAAATTGTCAATTTGTCTGCATAAAATTGGCTATAAATCGGAAAGTACGAATTCGAATTTCAAAATTAAGATGTCGATGGAAAGGTCATTGTCTCACTATTTAAATACATACAAAACATTAATAGACGACCATACAATGAAAAATTTAAAAATTTTGAAAAACTAATGACACAATTAAAGGTGTTACATTCTTCTACAAATATTTTAGTAATTTCATATTTGTAAATCTAAAGGGAAAAAAAGTAGGGGCAATTTAATGAGATAAATCACAATAAAGCTTTAGCCAATTTATAGAGGCTTCAAACTTGAGTAATACTTAATAGTTCATAACAATTGATACATGAATTTGAGGTAGAAATATATAATCTAAATTGCTGTGTTAAAGGTTTTGCAAAATCTTAGAAAAAATTCATACAAAAAATGTGATTTAGTGAAAAATCAATTCGATTTTTGGTACTTTCAGTGCAAAACTTAATACAAAATTGATAAATTTTGAAAAACAAAACCAACACATCAATTGATCTAATCCTCTTCTTAAATATTGTTAGTAAAAGTTAAGTGATTATTACAACAAAAGCTACTCTAAAATTAGTTTTATTGATTTATTTACCAAAAAAAATGCAGAATCGATCATGCTTTTTCAACGACTTTTATTTTTATATTTTCAACACGCCCATAAAATATTTTTAAATTTAAAAATTATAAATCTTGAAAGTCTAATAAAAATGTTGATATACTTACTTACTTACTTACTTAGGTCCTCGGACCTATTACGTCCGTGATGATTCCCTTACGGGACATAGGGCCTCCACTACACCTACGCGCCATCGTGTACGATTTTTTGAAATATATTTCAGCTCTCTCCAACTTTTCCCCAGTCGTGCCGATTCCTGTTCGACCGTTCTTTGCCATGTACTTCTAGGCCAGCCCACTTGTCTTCCCTCCTGTGTGAGCGGGTTCCACTGCATTGCTTGAGATGCAATGCACCGATCGGCTTTTCGAAGCGTATGGCCAATCCACTGCCACTTTCTTCTTCGTATAATAGAGTCTATGGGCTCCTGACCCGTTCCCGCATGAAGTTCGGCATTGGAGATACGGTTGGGCCAGAAAATCCTCAAGATGTTTCGTAGACATCTATTAACGAAGGTTTGCAGCTTTCTAGTGACAGTGTCAGTGACTTTCCAAGTGCTGCAGCCGTAAAGGAGAACGGATTCAACATTGGAGCGGAACAGTCGTAGCTTGGTCTTTAAGCTAAAAGAGTTGTTTCTCCATATTTTGGACAGCATTCCGAACGCAGCCTTTGCTTTTCTGATTCGGCTGTCCTCTACCATCTCTACCGGTTGTCCAGAAATATTTACTTGGATTGATGAGGAAGTTCCAAGGCTGATCCTTTTAGTTTTTGCCGAGTTGATCTTAAGCCCTACGATTTCTGCTTCTCTCTCCACCCTTGTTGTCATTTGATGGAGATCCATGCTCTTATGAGAGAGTAAGCATACGTCGTCCTCGTAGTTCAGATGTTTGAGGTGAGATTGCAGAGTCCATTGAATTCCTCCATTTCCATTTGACAAAGCTGCGTGCAGTACGTCACTTATCACCAACAGGAACAGTATTGGTGACAGTATACAGCCTTGCCTAACTCCACTTTGGATTTCAAACTCCTCTGACAGCCTACCTTTGTGCAAAACGTGACACTTGGATCCATCATATGTAGCCTTGATAATAGCAATCAATTTATCTGGGATGCCCCTCCTGCGCAAAGCAAGCCAACTAAATTCTCTATTGACACTGTCGAACGCCTTTTCAAAATCGATGAACAGCAGGTGAAATGGTGATCGATATTCAACGCACTGTTCGATGATGATCCGCAAGGTGTTGATGTGATCCACACAGGAAGATCCAGTGCCGAAACCTGCTTGTTCGGCGTCGAGTGTGTCTTCGAGGTGGTCTTTAATTCGGTCCAATACTATCCTTGCTATTATCTTGGCTACTGCAGGCAGAACACATATTCCTCTCCAGTTTTCGCACTGTGTGAGATCTCCTTTCTTTGGGAGCTTGACAATCATTCCTTTTTTCCACTCTTCAGGAAAGCTCTCTGTTTCCCAAGCTCCCTTAAGTTGGGACTGCTCTTAAGAGCTCTGCAGGAATACCGTCAAGTCCAACCGCTTTTTTGTTCTTCAGTGCTTTGATGGCGGTGATAATTTCTTCTTTACTGGGGGGTACGGTGCGTATTCGGGAAATTGTTACTTCGGGTAGCTCAATGGGAAAAGGGTTCACTTCACTGGCGAAAACGTGGTTTAAAACCGCAGAAAAGTGTTCCCTCCACCTTATGAGCTGGTCCTCATCCGAAATTAGCAGGGATCCGTTTGTGTCTTTAACCAGGTGTTGTTTAGAGCTCTGGACACCAGTGAGCTCTTTGGTAATTCTGTAGACGGTCCTACTCTCACATCTACTAGCGGCTTCTTCTGCTTCTGTAGCCAATGCGTTGATGTTGTTACAGTGTTGAACCAACAAAATAAAATAGAAGCTTTTCCAAAACGTCCCAGGTCAACTAGACGACGAGTTCAGTAATGAGATCTTGGAACTGAAAATTAATTTCAACTGCAAAAGAAGAAATTAATGTTGTATTGTACTGTTGTTTATATATTTGATATAGGTACTTTGTATTTTTATGAAGTTCACTATGTATGAATATTCAAATCATTTAATGTATAGGAGACAAGCGGAAAAGCTGTTTAAATAATTTCTTACTATTCTAAAGTTCCTTTTTAATTTGTGCCCACTTTAGTTCACTCTTGCTAAAAGTTCGAGACACAAATCTAACCAGGTGACCATCCTGAATAAGAACTCATCCAAGTCCATCTTTCGATGCATCAGTTTGAATAACAACTGGCTTTTTAGGGTCATATGCCCTTAATATAGGATCATATCCTGATCATGTTTCTCATTCCATTCGAATTGAATATCTTTTCCAGTAAATCGGAGTAACTCAGCCGTTTAACTAGACAAATTTGAAATGAACCAGATACTAGCTAGATATTTAAATATTCCCAATATTCTCATAACACCCTGCTTATCTGTGTTTCCATTTCAAGAATTGCAGCTTTGTATTTCTCTGCCGGCTTCATTGATCTGACCCGAAAGAATATGACCCATGAATTTGGTTTCTGATCTACTATATTGAATTTTTTCCGAATTAAATTCCACATTATTTAAACGCGCCCGATCAAGAACAATTTACAATATATTATCATGCTCTAGCTCATCCGATGCAGCAATTGCAATATCATCGAAATAAACGAATACACCCTGTAGGTCGCCAAATATTTGTACCATTAGTTTTTAATTTCAGGTGCATTATTTAGTTCAAAAAGAAGTCTATTGAACTTGTATCGACCAAATGGGGTTATACACGTTGTAAGTTCAGAGCTTTTTACATCCAACTCTAATTGACATAACATGAGCAATCCAAAACCGTAAAAACCCTTTTATTATACAATTCCGCTTCAAAATTATTAATTGTGGGAATCAAAAATTATTACCGTTTTATATAAGCATTAAGCAGCTTTGGAGCGAAGCAAAATCGTAAATCACCATTTGAATTTTATACAATTTGTTGGATGAGATTCAGGCGAAATTATTCCATCCCGCATCATAGCTCCTAACTTTGGTCTTAGTTTTTCGATTAGTAATAGGAAAAAATTTGTTTGTAATAAACTACTGGCTTTGCATTCTCTTGTAGTGAATTGTAATTTTTTCTGGAAATTTTCCGAGCCCGTTAAATATATCAATGTTTTTTTTACTTACAAATTTTTCCTTAAGAACTAACCCAAACTCAATGCAAGATTTTCGTCCAAGTATTGGCTCAAATAGATTATTTTAATATTATAATTAATTTATTTCATCAACCAGTTTTTACGCTTTACAGATTACATAATAATACTTAGGACTAACTTAAACTAAGACTTAACATTAATAATAAATAAAAAAAAGCAAGGAAGTTACAGTAGTATAGCTATACGGGCGTAGAGACCGAAATGGGGTCATTAAGGGGTCAATGTTCAAGGTTATTGAATTAGGTCGCAATAAAATCGCGTGATAAAAGTAATAAAAACTATGTCCGAAATACAAGTTAATTAAAAAAGGCCATCATGCGTAGCGTTATGCAGTAAAAATATATGGGGGACTGTAAGGAGCCAAGGTCATAACATTTCTCTGTTTAAATATATTCAAGGTTAGAAAAATGAAATATACAAGATTTTTTTGTTATGATTTGAACATATTGGAAATCAAGGTAATAAAAATAGCCGACAACATTTTGAGAGACAATACAAAAAATTGAAAGCAATATGAAAAATTGGAAGCAATCAACAATTGGAAGCAATTAAAAGTTCAGGTCACTGACACATTCATTCACTAAATCATATCCAAAATCGAAACTCATTTGAATGTTATAAAAAAATAATAATAATAAAAAACTTTTTTGTTACATCAAGACAAACATGTAATGCAATTGTAAATCGCTTACATAAGATAGAAATACTTTTTCTTATAACGTTTGTGTTGAGTAAGCTAAGTTTTAATCGAACAGTGAAAATCTTAAAAATAATTTAAAGTTTTTTTATTGAAAAGTGTAAATTCAGCAAATTAAAAAAAAAAAAAAAAAATCATGGATACAACTTTCCTTAATGAATTGCTTGCAAGGCATGAATCGATTTTATTCGATATGTTGTATTCCAACAACCATGAAACTGAATATGCAAAAGATATAGACTTGTTAGAAAAATATTTGCACGCTTCTAAAATAACTGGTAAAAAATATCAAATAATAATCATAAGTATACTCAAATCCATCAAAAATATGATGATCCCAAAATCAGCTCGTGATTCAACACGAAAACAACAACAACAAGAGCAAGAACAACAATCACAAAGTCTAAACTGTTGGATCGTTGCCGTAACGAGCTTAGAGTACTCAGTGCAATAAACACAGTTACCCTCAGATTGGTCCCAGGACACAGTGATATTTATGGAAACGAAAAAGCAGATGAACTGGCCAAAATCGGGTCAGCTCAGACCCGAGCCAAACCGATAACTCGGTGTTTATGCCACTGGAACAAGAAAAGAGTAGAATTCATCAGAGCTTTGATGAGGCCGCAGAGGTCACATGGTCATCAATTGACAATTGTCGGGTTTCAAGAAATCTATGGCCAAATATTTCGCGTAAGAAAACAGAGTACATACTTAAGATAGGCAGACCTCATTTATACCTACTATATTATATTATATTTGGTAGGACTCAGGAAGGGCATGATGAGAATCTTCTTGCCGTTCTCGAAAGGGCTCAAGAAAATAATATAAAGTTCAATCCAGATAAAATGCAGATAAATGCGAAAACAAAAATTGCTTTCAAGTCTGCAAATCCCCTGAAAGACAAGCTTTTCACGAACATCAAAGGGAAAGTGGATAAGATGGAGAAAGCCAACATTATCTATAAGATCAATTGCTTGGGTGGGAAAGAGACAACATGTTCATCGGTCTATATAGGTACCTCCAAGCAAAAACTAAAAAATCGTCTGTCTGGTCATAGATCTGATTTGAACAGCAGGGCTGCACAAAAAACTGCATTAGCTCTCCATTGTTTACAGGAAAAACACAAACCAGATTTGGACAATGTGGAGATTTTGCAAACAGAGCAACATTATTCAAAGAGAATGTTGCTGGAGATGCTACACATAAATAACAACAACAATGTTGTCAACCGGAGATCGGACTGCGAAAAGCTTAGCAGCGCATACAGCCAACTGATTAAGCGACCAACAACATACAGCAGGTTAAAGTATAGGTGATTGTTTTGATAAATGGAGGTTTTTTTCATGTCCACCAGTAAATTCAAATTCAAATTTAAAGTTTAAACTTTTTAATTAATGTGTTTCTTTGTAATAGATTTTATTTCTAATACACATTTTTAACATTTTTATTTTTAATACACATTTTTATTTTTAATACACAGTGGGCTAGTGTGGAAGGCCTTTAAGTGGTATTTCTACCACTTTTTGCTCTTCATGAAAACCTACCACCCAAAAATCTAATTTTACCACTTTTTGCAACTCATCTTTCATGGTCTTAAATTGAATTATAGAGCAGTAGAGCAGAAGAACTACTTCTAAGGCTTCACAAATTTTTGATTTTTTTAAAAAATAAAGACAATATTAGTTTTTTTTTCTTTAATTTTCTGTCAATAAATCTGAAAATTATAACTGAGTTAAACAGAATATTTCAATCTGAGAACACAAAAATATACTTTTGGATCGAAAGTATAAACACGTTTAAACTAAATATAATTTAAAATTTTGTAAGGTCAGATTATACTAATATAAACACAAATGTAAGAAACCCTGAAAACTATTTACCAAACTCTCAAATGTATTTTGGCCTTCACTTTGAAAGGTTCTCATTAGAAAATGAGAATGTGCAGCTGTTATGTCGAATTATGTTTTCAAATTGCGAAAAGACTTAACTTTCCAAGCGATAAATTAAAGTTATTAAAATATTTAAATCCAAAAAACGTCATTGATGTAATAATGCCATCAGTTTTAGGTCTGACGAGACATTTTTTTACCAATTATAACGAACATAGAATTGATTAATAATGAGTGGATAAAACTAATTGGCGAAAATCACTTATAGGGCTGGCCACGAGACGAGACTTTTGTAAGTCTCGTGTCGGTCTTGTTAACATCGAACATTTTCAGTCTCGTCTCGGTCTTGTGTCGGTCTTGTGTCGGTCTCGTATAATTAAGTCTCGTCTCGGTCTCATCTTCGAAAAATACGATTTCCGGTCAACTTGTTGATTATTGGAATGAAATATTTTCGAATATAGTTTGAATACGTGCAAAAGAAACTAAATATTTAACTAAAATTGGATTTTTTAATTTATTAGACTCTTTGTTAATTTCGGTCCAAATATACAGTCTCGTCTCGGTCTCGTCTCGGATGCTTAAAAGGCAGTCTCGTCTCGGTCTCGTCAGGCAAGACCGAGATCGAGACCGATACTTTTCTCGTCTCGTGACCAGCCCTAATCACTTCCTCCAAATTTTAAAACTGATGATATTGTTTCACAATGGCGTTTGATACAAAATTCAAAAGATGGTATGGACAATTTATTGTATATTATTTGTATTTTTCTTCATATATGTCGGAGCTTTAGTGCCTACCGCATAGCAGTGCTGCTGCGGAACGTAAATTGTATGATTTGCAAAATATAAAAAATGAATAAAGAAATAAATTGGAAACAACAAATGTTCACAACATTTTAGATGCAAGGGAAATTTTATTTAATGATAAAAATTTTAATCCTTGAGAAGCATTAGTAAAATATGCTTCAAGATCTATATTGTCTGACAGTTTATATACAAAAAAAAATAATTGAATACAAATTTTGAAGTCTTAACTAATTTTATTATTAATTCAAAACGGATGTAATAGATTTAACTGGTTGGTTTGGAACGAGCCTAAAATGAAATTGTGTTATGTATTTATGTATCTATGTATGTTTATGACTTGCTTCCAGATATAATGTGATCTTTTGAAACATAAAGAACTGAAATGTTATTTATTTTATTTTTGTATTTGATTTATTTTTAATAAAGTTATTGAAATACGATTTGTTACATAAAAATGGCTTTTAATTTCTACCACTTTTTTGACAACCTTTCTACCACTCTTTGTCTCCTGCGAAGTCGCAATACTGATGAAGAAACAGGGAATTGTGATGAGGACATTACAATAACAGAAGCAGTGTATTCAACAAAATATTACTGATGAAAGGAAATGTGAATTTAAAAAGAATACTGATGAAGATATATTACTGAGTAAATTGAAAAGTGTGTGTGAGAAAGGTTGGCCAAGTGGTAAAAGAGAAAATTAGACGAGAATCTGAAATTTTACTTTAAAATGCGTTATGAGATATTTCTCGAAGATGGAATTTTATTTTGTAATAATCGGATTATAGTTCACATTTAGGAGTGGAAAAAAAGAGAAAAAATGGTATGACCTCAGTTTTTTGGCCAGGTATGTGTAAGGAGATAGAACAATTGGCATCAGAATGTTCGCTCTGTCAAAAATATTTTAGTAGAAATTGCAAGGAACCTTTAATTAGCCATGAAATTCCTTAGTTCCCTTTTCAAAAAATAGCTTGTGATATCTTAAAGTTCAGTGGTTTTAGTTATTTAGTTTTAATGGATTATCACACAAAATGGTTAGAACTTAAAAAAAATCAAAAATAAATCTTCACCAGAAATTATATTAAAGTGGTTGTAAATATTTTCTTATTGGGGTATTCCCAATGCGGTTATTGCAGATAGTGTTCCATATTTTTCTCCTTCTGTGTGTAGAAATTTTGCACGGAAGTTAAATTTTGTTATTGAGACGAGTAGTCGTTTGTATCCGAAATCTAACGAATAAGCAGAAAGGCCGGGGCAAATTTTTAAGAACTTGGAAAAGTAACGGTGAGGAAGAATATTTTTTAGCTTTGTTAGAGTACAGAAATCCGCCAGTTAAAGATATGACGGTATAACCGGCACAACTAATGCAAAATAGACGACTAAGGTCATTGCTCCCAGTTCATAATACATTTTTTGAAACAAACGTGAAACACAAAATTGAGGATCAGTTTTTTAAAAAACGAAGACATTTGGAAAAATATTATGACAATAAGACACACACTAGTTCAGAATTGGAGGTTAATGGTAGTGTAATGATCAGAGATAAGAATATTTGGAGGCCAGGAATCATTTCCAAAAAGTGGCACACTCCAAGATCCTATTTAGTGCAAATAGATGGAGGACAATACAGACGCAACAGTTCTGATATTCGAAAGTGTTCAGTAAATGTAAATTTTTCAGACAATCCTAAGCCTGTACCAATGTCTAACGAGGCTTGCAGAACCAGGAGTGGTAATGTTTTTAAAGTTAACGCTCTTTAGAATTCATTATCTCTTGATGTAAATTACTATTTAAATTTTGGTTTTCTTAAAAAACTGAATCATCTAACTACTATGTTACATATAAATAGTAAGAATAATTATATTAATATTTGTACATATTTTGAAATTTTTTGTTTGGACTACAAACAAATTGTTATATACTTGAAATTATTATTATATTATATCGTAGTAATTACTTTCCTTTAATTTATTTTTTTCCATAATGGTATAGGTACTTTTGAAATATTTAAATTGAACTTGGATATACCTATTATAAAAAAAAAAAAGAATTCACAGCTATTGTAATAAACGTCAGTTGATGCTGGCACTTGAAAGGGGAAAGACCATGTTATTTGCTACAAAACAAATTTCAGTTTCTAACAAACTTATCTCGGTTCGGTGGCCCCTGTATCTCGGGGACCCCGTATAATTGATACGGCCGATACCGTGGTAGCTACGCCCCTGATGCTTGTTCTACTAGGCTAGGGACTGTATTAAAACAGATTAATGAGTCAGGACCAAGAATCATTTCTTATGCCAGCAAAAGTATCTCAGATGTAGAGAAACGATATGCGCAAACAGAAAAAGAAGCGATAGCTTTGGTTTGGGCCACAGAAAGGCGGGTGGACGGGAATTTGAATTGATTACTGATCACAAACCACTTGAAGTAATTTTTGCGATAAAATCGAAACCATGTGCTAGAATCGAACGCTGTGTGTTAAGGTTAATGTCGTATCAGTACAAAGTAATCTATCGTCCAGGAAAATCGAAAATAGCTGATCCATTATCGCGATTGGCAGTATACGATAACAATAATTTGCAATCGTTTGACGAACAAACAGAACAATATGTTAACTGGGTTGCATCAAGGGCAACTCCCAGTTGCGGCCAAAATGTTTGAAATCGAGCGTGAGTCAATTCAAGACGAAACAATTCAGGCAGTTACAATTGCACTTCGCGAAAATATTTGGACTGGCAAAGCATTGCAATTTAAGATAATCTCCACTGAATTTTGTTTTTCAAGTGAGATTTTGTTTCGCGGATCACGCATTGATATACCTGAAGTTTTGAGGAATCAAACACTCGATTTGGTATACAAAGCTCATCCTGGCATAACTTTGATGAAGCAAAGATTACATCCAAAAGTTTGGTGGCCAAAAATGGACGCCGATGTTGATGCAAGAGTTAGGAAATGTCTGTGATGCAGGTTGGTATCTGCACCATTAACACCCGAACCTTTAAAAAGAAAGCTCTTACCATCAGAACATTGGCAACATCTTTCTATAGATTGCTTGGGCCCACTTCCATCACATCATCACCTGTTTGTAATCGTTGACTATTACGATCGGTAAATAGAAATCGAAATTATGAAGAAAATTGATTCTACGGAGATAATTAAAAGTCTGCAAATTATATTTTCACGTTTTGGACTTCCTTTATCTTTAACTGCCGATAATGGAAGACAGTTTATAAGTGAAGAGTTTCGCGACTATTGTAATTTTAAAAACATCCAGTTGATTAAAACTACACCATGTTGGCCACAGCAAAACGGCGAGGTTGGGAGGCAAAATCGATCAATATTGATCAGTCAAAACACTAACAGGAACTGGAAAACTGACTTTAATGAATATTATTTACTCATGTACCGTTCAACACCACACTCAACCACACAGAAAACAACACAATCACAAATGCTATTTGGACGTGGACGTAATATCAGAGATAAACTACCAAGTATTTACCAGCCAATGGAAATCGATGAGGAGACCGCTGACAAAGACAAAGAAAACAAAGAGAAAGAAAAAATTATGCAGATAAACGAAAACGGGCACGAGAAAACAGTACTGAAGAAGGAGATGAAGTATCTACTTGTGAAAAGAATGGTAAAAAAAAATAAATTAGCAACTAACTTTTGAACCAGAACCATGCAAAGTATTATCGAGGAGAGCTGGTGAGGTTGTCATTTTTTCCAATAAAACAGGCAAAACCTATCGACGAAATGTTTCACATTTAAAGAAGTTATACTCGTATAGAGTTGTAAAACCGATTGAAAGCTCAAGTGATACAAGTCATAATCATAACAGTGTTGAACTTACTTACTTACTTAGGTCCTCGGACCTATTACGTTCGTGATGTTTCCCTTACGGGACATAAGGCCTCCACTACACCTACGCGCTATCGTGTACGATTTCAGCTCTCTCCAACTTTTCCCCAGTCATGCCGATTCCTGTTCGACCGTTCTTCGCCATGTACTTCTAGGCCGGCCTACTTGTCTTCCCTCCTGTGTGAGCGGGTTCCACTGCATTGCTTGAGATGCAATGCACCGATCGCCTTTTCGAAGAGTGTGGCCAATCCACTGCCACTTTCTTATTCGTATAATGGAGTCTATGGGCTCCTGACCCGTTCTCGCATGAAGTTCTGCATTGGAGATACGGTTGGGCCAGAAAATCCTCAAGATGTTTCGTAGACATCTATTAACGAAGGTTTGCAGCTTTCTAGTGATAGTGTCAGTGACTTTCCAAGTGCTGCATCCGTAAAGCGGAACCGATTCAACATTGGAGAACAGTCGTAGCTTGGTCTTTAAGCTAAAAGAGTTGTTTCTCCATATTTTGGACAGCATTCCGAACGCAGCCTTTGCTTTTCTGATTCGGCTGTTTACGTCCAGTTCAGTTCCGCCACCCGTAGAGACAATACTTCCAAGATATTGGAAATCCTCTACCATCTCTACCGGTTGTCCAGAAATATTTACTTGGATTGATGAGGAAGTTCCAAGGCTGATCCTTTTAGTTTTTGCCGAGTTGATCTTAAGCCCTACGATTTCTGCTTCTCTCTCCACCCTTGTTGTCATTTGATGGAGATCCATGATCATATGAGAGAGTAAGCATACGTCGTCCGCGTAATCCAGATGTTTGAGGTGAGATTGCAGAGTCCACTGAATTCCTCCATTTCCATTTGACAAAGCTGCGTGCAGTACGTCACTTATCACCAACAGGAACAGTATTGGTGACAGTATACAGCCTTGCCTTACTCCACTTTGGATTTCAAACTCCTCTGACAGCCTACCTTTGTGCAAAACGTGACACTTGGATCCATCATATGTAGCCTTGATAATAGCAATCAATTTATCTGGGAAGCCCCTCCTGCGCAAAGCAAGCCAAATAAATTCTCTATTGACACTGTCGAATGCCTTTTCAAAATCGATGAACAGCAGGTGAAGTGGTGATCGATATTCAACGCACTGTTCGATGATGATCCGCAAGGTGTTGATGTGATCCACACAGGAAGATCCAGTGCCGAAACCTGCTTGTTCGGCGTCGAGTGTGTCTTCGAGGTGGTCTTTAATTCGGTCCAATACTATCCTTGCTATTATATTGGCTACTGCAGGCAGAACACATATTCCTCTCCAGTTTTCGCACTGTGTGAGATCTCCTTTCTTTAGGAGCTTGACAATCATTTCTTTTTTCCACTCTACAGGAAAGCTCTCTGTTTCCCAAGCTCCCTTAAGTTGGGACTGCTCCTAAGAGCTCTGCAGGAATACCGTCAAGTCCAACCGCTTTTTTGTTCTTCAGTGCTTTGATGGCGGTGATAATTTCTTCTTTGATGGGGGGTACGGTGCGTATTCGGGAAATTGTTACTTCGGGTAGCTCAGTGGGAAAAGGGTTCACTTCACTGGCGAAAACGCGGTTTAAAACCGCAGAAAAGTGTTCCCTCCACCTTATGAGCTGGTCCTCATCCGAAATTAGCAGGGATCCGTTTGTGTCTTTAACCAGGTGTTGTTTAGAGCTCTGGACACCAGTGAGCTCTTTGGTAATTCTGTAGACGGTCCTACTCTCACATCTACTAGCGGCTTCTTCTGCTTCTGTAGCCAATGCGTTGATGTTGTTACAGTGTTGAACCAACAAAACAAAATAAAATAGAAGCTTTTCCAAAACGTCCCAGATCAACTAGACGACGAGTTCAGTAATGAGATCTTGGAACTGAAAATTAATTTCAACTGCAAAAGAAGAAATTAATGTAGTATTGTACTGTTGTTTATATATTTGATATAGGTACTTTGTATTTTTATGAAGTTCACTATGTATGAATATTCAAATCATTTAATGTATAGGAGACAACCGGAAAAGCTGTTTAAATAATTTTTTACTATTCTAAAGTCCCTTTTTAATTTGTGCCCACTTTAGTTCACTCTTGCTAAAAGTTCGAGACACAAATCCAACCAGGTGACCATCCTGAATAAGAACTCATCCAAGTCCATCTTTCGATGCATCAGTTTGAATAACAACTGGCTTTTTAGGGTCATATGCCCTTAATATAGGATCATATCCTGATCATGTTTCTCATTCCATTCGAATTGAATATCTTTTCCAGTAAATCGGAGTAACTCAGCCGTTTTACTAGACAAATTTGAAATGAACCAGATACTAGCTAGATATTTAAATATTCCCAATATTCTCATAACACCCTGCTTATCTGTATTTCCATTTCAAGAATTGCAGCTTTGTATTTCTCTGCCGGCTTCATTGATCCGACCCGAAAGAATATGACCCATGAATTTGGTTTCTGATCTACTATATTGAATTTTTTCCGAATTAAATTCCACATTATTTAAACGCGCCCGATCAAGAACAATTTACAATATATTATCATGC
The DNA here is from genome assembly GCA_949320155.1 of Melangyna quadrimaculata. Classification (NCBI taxonomy): domain Eukaryota; kingdom Metazoa; phylum Arthropoda; class Insecta; order Diptera; family Syrphidae; genus Melangyna; species Melangyna quadrimaculata. The sequence continues at coordinate 330,170,148 of OX439483.1, forward strand.
TCTAGCTCATCCGATGCAGCAATTGCAATATCATCGAAATAAACGAATACACCCTGTATGTCGCCAAATATTTGTACCATTAGTTTTTAATTTCAGGTGCATTATTTAGTTCAAATAGAAGTTTATTGAACTTGTATCGACCAAATGGGGTTATACACGTTGTAAGTTCAGAGCTTTTTACATCCAACTCTAATTGACATAACATGAGCAATCCAAAACCGTAAAAATCCTTTTATTATACAATTCCGCTTCAAAATTGTTAATTGTGGGAATCAAAAATTATAACCGTTTTATATAAGCTTTAAGCAGCTTTGGAGCGAAGCAAAATCGTAAATCACCATTTGAATTTTATACAATTTGTTGGATGAGATTCAGGCGAAATTATTCCATCCCGCATCATAGCTCCTAACTTTGGTCTTAGTTTTTCGATTAATAATAGGAAAACATTTTTTTGTAATAAACTACTGGCTTTGCATTCTCTTGTAGTGAATTGTAATTTTTTCTGGAAATTTTCCGAGCCCGTTAAATATATCAATGTTTTTTTTACTTACAAATTATTCCTTAAGAACTAACCCAAACTCAATGCAAGATTTTCGTCCAAGTATTGGCTCAAATAGATTATTTTAATTTTATAATTAATTTATTTCATCAACCAGTTTTTACGCTTTACAGATTACATAATAATACTTAGGACTAACTTAAACTAAGACTTAACATTAATAATAAATAAAAAAAAGCAAGGAAGTTTACATTATCAGACAACGATTTCTTAAAGGCGTTACAGTAGTATAGCTATACGAGCGTAGAGACCGAAATGGGGTCATTAAGGGGTCAATGTTCAAGGTTATTGAATTAGGTCGCAATAAAATCGCGTGATAAAAGTAAAAAAAACTGTGTCCGAAATACAAGTTAATTAAAAAAGTCCATCATGCGTAGCGTTATGCAGTAAAAATATATGGGGGACTGTAAGGAGCCAAGGTCATAACATTTGTCTGTTTAAATATATTCAAGGTTAGAAAAATGAAATATACAAGATTTTTTTGTTATGATTTGAACATATTGGAAATCAAGGTAATAAAAATAGCCGACAACATTTTGAGAGACAATACAAAAAATTGAAAGCAATATGAAAAATTGGAAGCAATCAACAATTGGAAGCAATTAAAAGTTCAGGTCACTGACACATTCATTCACTAAATCATATCCAAAATCGAAACTCATTTGAATGTTATAAAAAAATAATAATAATAAAAAACTTTTTTGTTAGATCAAGACAAACATGTAATGCAATTGTAAATCGCTTACATAAGATAGAAATACTTTTTCTTATAACGTTTGTGTTGAGTAAGCTAAGTTTTAATCGAACAGTGAAAATCTTAAAAATAATTTAAAGTTTTTTTATTGAAAAGTGTAAATTCAGCAAATTAAAAAAAAAAAAAAAAAAAAATCATGGACTCAACTTTCCTTAATGAATTGCTTGCAAGGCATGAATCGATTTTATTCGATATGTTGTATTCCAACAACCATGAAACTGAATATGCAAAAGATATAGACTTGTTAGAAAAATATTTGCACGCTTCTAAAATAACTGGTAAAAAATATCAAATAATAATCATAAGTAAACTCAAATCCATCAAAAATATGATGATCCCAAAATCATCTCGTGATTCAACACGAAAACAACAACAACAAGAGCAAGAACAACAATCACAAAGTCTAAACTGTTGGATCGTTACCGTAACGAGCTTAGAGTACTCAGTGCAATAAACACAGTTACCCTCAGATTGGTCCCAGGACACAGTGATATTTATGGAAACGAAAAAGCAGATGAACTGGCCAAAATCGGGTCAGCTCAGACCCGAGCCAAACCGATAACTCGGTGTTTATGCCACTGGAACAAGAAAAGAGTAGAATTCATCAGAGCTTTGATGAGGCCGCAGAGGTCACATGGTCATCAATTGACAATTGTCGGGTTTCAAGAAATCTATGGCCAAATATTTCGCGTAAGAAAACAGAGTACATACTTAAGATAGGCAGACCTCATTTATACCTACTATATTATATTATATTTGGTAGGACTCAGGAAGGGCATGATGAGAATCTTCTTGCCGTTCTCGAAAGGGCTCAAGAAAATAATATAAAGTTCAATCCAGATAAAATGCAGATAAATGCGAAAACAAAAATTGCTTTCAAGTCTGCAAATCCCCTGAAAGACAAGCTTTTCACGAACATCAAAGGGAAAGTGGATAAGATGGAGAAAGCCAACATTATCTATAAGATCAATTGCTTGGGTGGGAAAGAGACAACATGTTCATCGGTCTATATAGGTACCTCCAAGCAAAAACTAAAAAATCGTCTGTCTGGTCATAGATCTGATTTGAACAGCAGGGCTGCACAAAAAACTGCATTAGCTCTCCATTGTTTACAGGAAAAACACAAACCAGATTTGGACAATGTGGAGATTTTGCAAACAGAGCAACATTATTCAAAGAGAATGTTGCTGGAGATGCTACACATAAATAACAACAACAATGTTGTCAACCGGAGATCGGACTGCGAAAAGCTTAGCAGCGCATACAGCCAACTGATTAAGCGACCAACAACATACAGCAGATTAAAGTATAGGTGATTGTTTTGCTAAATGGAGGTTTTTTTCATGTCCACCAGTAAATTCAAATTTAAAGTTTAAACTTTTTAATTAATGTGTTTCTTTGTAATAGATTTTATTTCATGAGATTATTATGTAACTATAATGAGTGGTTTATTCCCTTAACGTAAATTCTTTAAATATTGTTTGTAAGTTACTTGACGTCATATATAATACTTTTTATATTAATGTATGTATGTATAACTTTTATAATTTTTATAAATAAAGGCCTGATGAAGAGCATAAACATGCTCGAAACGTTGCACATCAAATAACATCTTTTATTTATTGACCTATAGCCCACAAAAAGTTATATCAATCTTTATTGATAAAAGGTCACAAATATTATACAATTTATTATTATTACGGAGGGCACGCCGTAAACACCACCTAACAAAAATGGTGTTCTACAACCACATTAGAAGTTATTACGACACAGAAACTTGCAACAAACTTAAGGAATATAGCGGAGAGACACTCTCATACACAAAAAACAATAATTCTCTAATTTTTCTTTTAAAATGTAAAGAGTTTGGTTTGTTTCCTAATTTCATTCGTTATTCAACGAATAACTTGAATCAAATTTTTCAATTTTCTAATAATGAAACTGAAAGAAAATTGGAGAGCAAGCTTTTATTGCATATTGAACATTTTCATGCAAAATTATTAAATATTGCTATCTCTCTCAAACAAATACAAAAGAAGGTAGAGTTAAAAAGGATACAAAAACTAGAAAGCTTCATAACCGATAAACTTACACAAAGGGAATATTCTACATTCTTCAATAGCCAAGACACAATAATGTAAATGAGAGCATGAAAAACAGACACATAAAGAAACTTGAACGTTTAAAGGATAATCTGAAACAAACGATGAATATAGAATTTCACGATAAATGGTTTGTAAACAATACTGCTGTAGAGTTCCCTTCGGATGTCAAATGGCTTCTATCATTAGGTCCCAAATTCACTTTACCAACAAAGAAAGGTCAGCTTCCACTCTTCAAAATTATCGCTGATGGAGAAGAATTGGTTAAAACTTTAGAACAGGGTGACCAGGAGATAGCTCGATCTAATTTTACAGAGATTGTACAAAACCATTTAAGATCAACATATATTCCTCCGTTTGACAAATTCTTAAACAAAATATATAACCTAGCCCAATTATTCCTTAGAAAACATAAAGATGTTTATATTGTCGCAGCTGATAAAGGAAATGTTACAGTGGCTATGTTCAAAACAGATTACAACAATAAAATGCAGGAACTTATGACCGACAGGAACGTTTATAGGGTTTTGAGAAACAACCCAACAACAACGTTGCAAACTTCTAACAATGATTTTGTCAAATATTTGTTTAAAGAAGGTCAGATTTCCGAATTTGAGAAGAAAAGGATGACTACGTACACTGCTAGCAGCCCAAAAATATATGGATTACCAAAAATTCATAAGGATAACGTACCTTTGAGACCTATCTGTGCTTCTACGAACGTCCCTTGTTATGAGCTTTCGAAGTTTGTCGTGAAAATTCTTCAGAATCTGACACACAATTCGAAATTCAATGTAAAGAATTCGAAAGACTTCATTGAAAAAGTTGCACCTCTCCAACTGGAAAATGGGGAAATATTGGTTTCATGTGATGTGGTTTCCTTGTTTACTAGCATTCCGATTGCGTTGGTTTTGGATATCACAAAGATGAATTGGGATAAAATTAAAGAATATACCAATATTAAAAAAGCGAAATTTATGGAAATATTGAGATTTTGTGTCATTGACAACAATTATTTAGAGTACTCTGGCACCATTTACCAACAAAAACAAGGTATACCTATGGGTAGTCCAGCTTCTCCAATTCTAGCGGATTTAGTTATGGAAACTTTACTAGAAGGTGTATTGGGTAAATTGGATTATAAACCCAAGATCAATACCAAGTACGTAGATGACCTGTTTGTTGTGATCAAATCCCAAGAAGTACAAAATACACTTAATGCATTGAACTCTTTCAATAATAAAATCAAATTCACGGTCGAATTGGAATCAAATGGCGAACTTCCATATTTTGATGTGAAAGTTTTAAGGCGGAATGATAGACTGATTTTCGATTGGTATAAAAAACCTACTGCTTCAGGTCGCCTTATTAATTTTCACTCCAAACAACCCAAACCAATAATTATCAACACGGCACAAAACTTTGTCAACCGTGTTCTCGACATAAGCGATGTTTCCTTCCACCAGAAGAATATAAACATTATCCGGAACACTCTGTTATTCAATTCCTTCCCCACCATCATTGTCAACAAGCTCATCAAAAACTACCAACAAACCGAAAAAGACAAAAAAATTGATGCCCAACAAGTAACTTTGTACAAGGGCGCACTTTTCATTCCCCACCTCTCCAACCGTATCGTCACCACACCTATAAGAGACAAGACGAAAACAAAAATTGCTTTCAAGTCTGCAAATCCCCTGAAAGACAAGCTTTTCACTAACATCAAAGGGAAAGTGGATAAGATGGAGAAAGCCAACATTATCTATAAGATCAATTGCTTGGGTGGGAAAGAGACAACATGTTCATCGGTCTATATAGGTACCTCCAAGCAAAAACTAAAAAATCGTCTGTCTGGTCATAGATCTGATTTGAACAGCAGGGCTGCACAAAAAACTGCATTAGCTCTCCATTGTTTACAGGAAAAACACAAACCAGATTTGGACAATGTGGAGATTTTGCAAACAGAGCAACATTATTCAAAGAGAATGTTGCTGGAGATGCTACACATAAATAACAACAACAATGTTGTCAACCGGAGATCGGACTGCGAAAAGCTTAGCAGCGCATACAGCCAACTGATTAAGCGACCGACAACATACAGCAGGTTAAAGTATAGGTGATTGTTTTGATAAATGGAGGTTTTTTTCATGTCCACCAGTAAATTCAAATTCAAATTTAAAGTTTAAACTTTTTAATTAATGTGTTTCTTTGTAATAGATTTTATTTTATGAGATTATTATGTAACTATAATTAGTGGTTTATTCCCTTAACGTAAATTCTTTAAATATTGTTTGTAAGTTACACGTCATATATAATACTTTTTATATTAATGTATGTATGTATAGCTTTTATAATTTTTATAAATAAAGGCCTGATGAAGAGCATAAACATGCTCGAAACGTTGCACATCAAATAACATCTTTAATTTATTGACCTATAGCCCACAAAAAGTTATATCAATCTTTATCGATAAAAGGTCACAAATATTATACAATTTATTATAAATGCGAAAGAAATAAGATACCTAGGCCACGTTTTTTCTGAAAGTGGTGTTCGTCCAGATAGGGTTAGGATACGAGCTATACAGAATATGAGTAATCCGCAAGATAAAAATGATCTTCAAAAGTTTTTGGGTGTCATTAACTACGTAAGTGCCTTTATTCCAAAATTTAGCAGAACTTACATCTCCATTGAGGGAAGTTTTTAAGAAAAATGTTGCTTTCAATTGGTTAGAGGTACATTCAAATGCAGTTGATATAATAAAGAAAACTATTTTGAATTCTCCAATTTTGAAACCTTTCGATGAATCAAAAAACATATGTGTTCAGACAGATGCCTCGCAAAATGGTTTGGGTTGTTGTTTGTTACAAGATAATCAACCAATCTCATTTGCATCGAGGAGCCTAACAGAAACGGAGCGTAGATATTCTCAGATAAAAAAGGAACTGCTTGCGATATTGTATGCATGTAAGAAATTGTATTTGTATTCCTATGGTCGCAGTGTTCTTCTTTACAGTGATCATAAGCCACTAGAATCAATCATAAATAAGCAAATAGACAAAATTCCATCTATTATTATTAATGTATGTATTAATACATTACCTTAATCTAAAAAAAGTGTGATAGAATGTGGGATAGAATTAGAACTATTCCTTAAATTCTTCATGTTTTAACAAATGTCAAATCGTGTGGGATAGAATGTGGGGTTGTGTAGGCTGCGCTGCCATATTTTGTTTCCATACTATTCTACATGATTTGTTTCCCACTTTTTGACGTGTATTAATACACAGTGGGCTAGTGTGGAAGGCCTTTAAGTGGTATTTCTACCACTTTTTGCTCTTCATGAAAACCTACCACCCAAAAATCTAATTTTACCACTTTTTGCAACTCATCTTTCATGGTCTTAAATTGAATTATAGAGCAGTAGAGCAGAAGAACTACTTCTAAGGCTTCACAAATTTTTGATTTTTTTAAAAAATAAAGACAATATTAGTTTTTTTTTCTTTAATTTTCTGTCAATAAATCTGAAAATTATAACTGAGTTAAACAGAATATTTCAATCTGAGAACACAAAAATATACTTTTGGATCGAAAGTATAAACACGTTTAAACTAAATATAATTTAAAATTTTGTAAGGTCAGATTATACTAATATAAACACAAATGTAAGAAACCCTGAAAACTATTTACCAAACTCTCAAATGTATTTTGGCCTTCACTTTGAAAGGTTCTCATTAGAAAATGAGAATGTGCAGCTGTTATGTCGAATTATGTTTTCAAATTGCGAAAAGACTTAACTTTCCAAGCGATAAATTAAAGTTATTAAAATATTTAAATCCAAAAAACGTCATTGATGTAATAATGCCATCAGTTTTAGGTCTGACGAGACATTTTTTTACCAAATATAACGAACATAGAATTGATTAATAATGAGTGGATAAAACTAATTGGCGAAAATCACTTATAGGGCTGGCCACGAGACGAGACTTTTGTAAGTCTCGTGTCGGTCTCGTTAACATCGAACATTTTCAGTCTCGTCTCGGTCTTGTGTCGGTCTCGTATAATTAAGTCTCGTCTCGGTCTCATCTTCGAAAAATACGATTTCCGGTCAACTTGTTGATTATTGGAATGAAATAATTTCGAATATAGTTTGAATACGTGCAGAAGAAACTAAATATTTAACTAAAATTGGATTTTTTAATTTATTAGACTCTTTGTTAATTTCGGTCCAAATATACAGTCTCGTCTCGGTCTCGTCTCGGATGCTTAAAAGGCAGTCTCGTCTCGGTCTCGTCAGGCAAGACCGAGATCGAGACCGATACTTTTCTCGTCTCGTGACCAGCCCTAATCACTTCCTCCAAATTTTAAAACTGATGATATTGTTTCACAATGGCGTTTGATAAAAAATTCAAAAGATGGTATGGACAATTTATTGTATATTATTTGTATTTTTCTTCATATATGTCGCAGCTTTAGTGCCTACCGCATAGCAGTGCTGCTGCGGAACGTAAATTGTCTGATTTGCAAAATATAAAAAATGAATAAAGAAATAAATTGGAAACAACAAATGTTCACAACATTTTAGATGCAAGGGAAATTTTATTTAATGATAAAAATTTTAATCCTTGAGAAGCATCAGTAAAATATGCTTCAAGATCTATATTGTCTGACAGTTTATATAAAAAAAAAAATTATTGAATACAAATTTTGAAGTCTTAACTAATTTTATTATTAATTCAAAACGGATGTAATAGATTTAACTGGTTGGTTTGGAACGAGCCTAAAATGAAATTGTGTTATGTATTTATGTATCTATGTATGTTTATGACTTGCTTCCAGATATAGTGTGATCTTTTGAAACATAAAGAACTGAAATGTTATTTATTTTATTTTTGTATTTGATTTATTTTTAATAAAGTTATTGAAAATACGATTTGTTACATAAAAATGGCTTTTAATTTCTACCACTTTTTTGACAACCTTTCTACCACTCTTTTTCTTCTGCGAAGTCGCAACACTGATGAAGAAACAGGGAATTGTGATGAGGACATTACAATAACAGAAGCAGTGTATTCAACAAAATATTATTGATGAAAGGAAATGTGAATTAAAAAAGAATACTGATGAAGATATATTACTGAGTAAATTGAAAAGTGTGTGTGAGAAAGGTTGGCCAAGTGGTAAAAGAGAAAATTAGAAGAGAATCTGAAATTTTACTTTAAAATGCGTTATGAGATATTTCTCGAAGATGGAATTTTATTTTTTAATAATCGGATTATAGTTCACATTTAGGAGTGGAAAAAAAGAGAAAAAATGGTATGACCTCAGTTTTTTGGCCAGGTATATGTAAGGAGATAGAACAATTGGCATCAGAATGTTCGCTCTGTCAAAATTATTTTAGTAGAAATTGCAAGGAACCTTTAATTAGCCATGAAATTCCTTAGTTCCCTTTTCAAAAAGTAGCTTGTGATATCTTAAAGTTCAGTGGTTTTAGTTATTTAGTTTTAATGGATTATCACACAAAATGGTTAGAACTTAAAAAAAAATCAAAAATAAATCTTCACCAGAAATTATATTAAAGTGGTTGTAAATATTTTCTTATTGGGGTATTCCCAATGCGGTTATTGCAGATAGTGTTCCATATTTTTCTCCTTCTGTGTGTAGAAATTTCGCACGGAAGTTAAATTTTGTTATTGAGACGAGTAGTCGTTTGTATCCGAAATCTAACGAATAAGCAGAAAGGGCTGTGCAAATTTCTAAGAACTTGCTAAGGAAAAGTAACGGTGAGGAAGAATATTTTTTAGCTTTGTTGGAGTACAGAAATCCGCCAGTTAAAGATATGACGGTATCACCGGCACAACTAATGCAAAATAGACGACTTAGGTCATTGCTCCCAGTTCATAATACATTTTTTGAAACAAACGTGAAACACAAAATTGAGGATCAGTTTTTTAAAAAACGAAGACATTTGGAAAAATATTATGACAATAAGACACACACTAGTTCAGAATTGGAGGTTAATGGTAGTGTAATGATCAGAGATAAGAATATTTGGAGGCCAGGAATCATTTCCAAAAAGTGGCACACTCCAAGATCCTATTTAGTGCAAATAGATGGAGGACAATACAGACGCAACAGTTCTGATATTCGAAAGTGTTCAGTAAATGTAAATTTTTCAGACAATCCTAAGCCTGTACCAATGTCTAACGAGGCTTGCAGAACCAGGAGTGGTAATGTTTTTAAAGTTAACGCTCTTTAGAATTCATTATCTCTTGATGTAAATTACTATTTAAATTTTGGTTTTCTTAAAAAACTGAATCATCTAACTACTATGTTACATATAAATAGTAAGAATAATTATATTAATATTTGTACATATTTTGAAATTTTTTGTTTGGACTACAAACAAATTGTTATATACTTGAAATTATTATTATATTATATCGTAGTAATTACTTTCCTTTAATTTATTTTTTTCCATAATGGTATAGGTACTTTTGAAATATTTAAATTGAACTTGGATATACCTATTATAAAAAAAAAAAAAGAATTCACAGCTATTGTAATAAACGTCAGTTGATGCTGGCACTTGAAAGGGGAAAGACCATGTTATTTGCTACAAAACAAATTTCAGTTTCTAACAAACTTATCTCGGTTCGGTGGCCCCTGTATCTCGGGGACCCCGTATAATTGATACGGCCGATACCGTGGTAGCTACGCCCCTGATGCTTGTTCTACTAGGCTAGGGACTGTATTAAAACAGATTAATGAGTCAGGACCAAGAATCATTTCTTATGCCAGCAAAAGTATCTCAGATGTAGAGAAACGATATGCGCAAACAGAAAAAGAAGGGATAGCTTTGGTTTGGGCCACAGAAAGGCGGGTGGACGGGAATTTGAATTGATTACTGATCACAAACCACTTGAAGTAATTTTTGCGATAAAATCGAAACCATGTGCTAGAATCGTGTTAAGGTTAATGTCGTATGAGTACAAAGTAATCTATCGTCCAGGAAAATCGAAAATAGCTGATCCATTATCGCGATTGGCAGTATACGATAACAATAATTTGCAATCGTTTGACGAACAAACAGAACAATATGTTAACTGGGTTGCATCAAGAGCAACTCCCAGTTGCGACCAAAATGTTTGAAATCGAGCGTGAGTCAATTCAAGACGAAACAATTCAGGCAGTTAAAATTGCACTTCGCGAAAATATTTGGACTGGCAAAGCATTGCAATTTAAGATAATCTCCACTGAATTTTGTTTTTCAAGTGAGATTTTGTTTCGCGGATCACGCATTGATATACCTGAAGTTTTGAGGAATCAAACACTCGATTTGGTATACAAAGCTCATCCTGGCATAACCTTGATGAAGCAAAGATTACATTCAAAAGTTTGGTGGCCAAAAATTGACGCCGTTGTTGATGCAAGAGTTAGGAAATGTCTGTGATGCAGGTTGGTATCTGCACCATTAACACCCGAACCTTTAAAAAGAAAGCTCTTACCATCAGAACCTTGGCAACATCTTGCTATAGATTGTTTGGCCCCACTTCCATCACATCATCAACTGTTTGTAATCGTTGACTATTACGATCGGTACATAGAAATCGAAATTATGAGGAAAATTGATTCTACGGAGATAATTAAAAGTCTGCAAATTATATTTTCACGTTTTGGACTTCCTTTATCTTTAACTGCCGATAATGGAAGACAGTTTATAAGTGAAGAGTATCGCGACTATTGTAATTTTAAAAACATCCAGTTGATTAAAACTACACCATGTCGGCCACAGCAAAACGGCGAGGTTGGGAGGCAAAATCGATCAATATTGATCAGTCAAAACACTAACAGGAACTGGAAAACTGACTTTAATGAATATTATTTACTCATGTACCGTTCAACACCACACTCAACCACACAGAAAACAACACAATCACAAATGCTATTTGGACGTGGACGTAATATCAGAGATAAACTACCAAGTATTTACCAGCCAATGGAAATCGATGAGGAGACCGCTGACAAAGACAAAGAAATAAAAGAGAAAGAAAAAATTATGCAGATAAACGAAAACGGGCACGAGAAAACAGTACTGAAGAAGGAGATGAAGTATCTACTTGTGAAAAGAATGGTAAAAAAAAATAAATTAGCATCTAACTTTGAACCAGAACCATGCAAAGTATTATCGAGGAGAGCTGGTGAGGTTGTCATTTTTTCCAATAAAACAGGCAAAACCTATCGACGAAATGTTTCACATTTAAAGAAGTTATACTCGTATAGAGTTGTAAAACCGATTGAAAGCTCAAGTGATACAAGTCATAATCATAACAGTGTTGAACTTACTTACTTACTTATTTAGGTTCTCGGACCTATTACGTCCGTGATGTTTCCCTTACGGGACATAAGGCCTCCACTACACCTACGCGCCATCGTGTACGATTTCTTGAAATATATTTCAGCTCTCTCCAACTTTTCCCCAGTCATGCCGATTCCTGTTCGACCGTTCTTCGCCATGTACTTCTAGGCCGGCCTACTTGTCTTCCCTCCTGTGTGAGCGGGTTCCACTGCATTGCTTGAGATGCAATGCACCGATCGCCTTTTCGAAGAGTGTGGCCAATCCACTGCCACTTTCTTCTTCGTATAATGGAGTCTATGGGCTCCTGACCCGTTCTCGCATGAAGTTCTGCATTGGAGATACGGTTGGGCCAGAAAATCCTCAAGATGTTTCGTAGACATCTATTAACGAAGGTTTGCAGCTTTCTAGTGATAGTGTCAGTGACTTTCCAAGTGCTGCATCCGTAAAGCGGAACGGATTCAACATTGGAGAACAGTCGTAGCTTGGTCTTTAAGCTAAAATAGTTGTTTCTCCATATTTTGGCCATATTTTGGACAGCATTCCGAACGCAGCCTTTGCTTTTCTGATTCGGCTGTTTACGTCCAGTTCAGTTCCGCCACCCGTAGAGACAATACTTCAAAGATATTGGAAATCCTCTACCATCTCTACCGGTTGTCCAGAAATATTTACTTGGATTGATGGGGAAGTTCCAAGGCGGATCCTTTAAGTTTTTGCCGAGTTGATCTTAAGCCCTACGATTTCTGCTTCTCTCTCCACCCTTGTTGTCATTTGATGGAGATCCATGATCCTATGAGAGAGTAAGCATACGTCGTCCGCGTAATCCAGATGTTTGAGGTGAGATTGCAGAGTCCACTGAATTCCTCCATTTCCATTTGACAAAGCTGCGTGCAGTACGTCACTTATCACCAACAGGAACAGTATTGGTGACAGTATACAGCCTTGCCTAACTCCACTTTGGATTTCAAACTCCTCTGACAGCCTACCTTTGTGCAAAACGTGACACTTGGATCCATCATATGTAGCCTTGATAATAGCAATCAATTTATCTGGGAAGCCCCTCCTGCGCAAAGCAAGCCAAATAAATTCTCTATTGACACTGTCGAATGCCTTTTCAAAATCGATGAACAGCAGGTGAAGTGGTGATCGATATTTAACGCACTGTTCGATGATGATCCGCAAGGGTTGATGTGATCCACACAGGAAGATCCAGTGCCGAAACCTGCTTGTTCGGCGTCGAGTGTGTCTTCGAGGTGGTCTTTAATTCGGTCCAATACTATCCTTGCTATTATCTTGGCTACTGCAGGCAGAACACATATTCCTCTCCAGTTTTCGCACTGTGTGAGATCTCCTTTCTTTGGGAGCTTGACAATCATTCCTTTTTTCCACTCTTCAGGAAAGCTCTCTGTTTCCCAAGCTCCCTTAAGTTGGGACTGCTCCTAAGAGCTCTGCAGGAATACCGTCAAGTCCAACCGCTTTTTTGTTCTTCAGTGCTTTGATGGCGGTGATAATATCTTCTTTACTGGGGGGTACGGTGCGTATTCGGGAAATTGTTACTTCGGGTAGCTCAGTGGGAAAAGGGTTCACTTCACTGGCGAAAACGCGGTTTAAAACCGAAGAAAAGTGTTCCCTCTCTTATGAGCTGGTCCTCATCCGAAATTAGCAGGGATCCGTTTGTGTCTTTAACCAGGTGTTGTTTAGAGCTCTGGACACCAGTGAGCTCTTTGGTAATTCTGTAGACGGTCCTACTGTCACACCTGATAGCGGCTTCTTCTGCTTCTGTAGCCAATCCGTTGATGTAGTTACGCTTATCACGTCGCACACTACGATGAACTTTCCTCATATTCATGGGGTACGTAGACTCAAGCTCGTTTCTCCCTGCTGCTAGGGTAGCTGCGATGCGAGCTTTAAGGTGTTTTCTTTCTTCGATCCTTGCCCATGTTTCGTCGGAAACCCAAGCACTATTTCTCCCTTGCGCCCGGCCGACTATACTTTCAGCACCGAATATTAACACATTTTTCACAGCACACAAATGATTTTCGATGGATGTGGTTTCCGTGCTCCTGATTGCGTTCAATCCTTGTGAAAGGTGGTCCCCTAGTTGTTGGTGCACTGCTATCTGTATTAAACTTGGGCATTCGAGTGTTTCCTTGGGATCTTCGAACTGCAGCTGTACGCAATCTTACGGTAGCAACCATCAGATGGTGGTCCCGGGCGATTCCCATGTCAGCACATCTTCTGTTACGGACGTCCTGGAGACTGGTTCTAAAACGCCGGCTGATCGCGAAGTGGTCAATTTGGTTGGAAGTTGCTTGTCTGTCAGTCGACACCCAACTGACTTTGTGGCACGTCTTATGCTCGAACATGGGCCCTCCAATAACAAGGCCGTTGGCGTTGCAGAAATCGACAAATCGTTCGCCATTGTCGTTTCGGTTACCAACACCATGTTTTCCCATAACATGCCTTAGCCCAGTGTTGTCATTGCCAACCTTGGCATTTAAGTCTCCCATCACCATAATTATATTACCTCGTGGCACGCTATCATAAGCAGCACTCATCCGGTTATAAAAGGCCTGGTGACGCGAAGGAGATGGTGACGCGACGTACTCTAGTCCGGAACCTGGCTTTCAGGATCCTGTCACCTAAAGGCTCCCAGGAAATTAAGCTTTTGAGAGCTGTTTTGGAAAGCAGCAATCCAACGCCAGATTCCCGAGCGCTTCCAGGTGTTTTTTCAGAATAGAACAGTACAGTGCTACGGGTTGGTGACTTAAACTTCCCCAAGCCCAGCCATCTAACTTCACTTATCCCTAAGATGTCCATCCTATACCGCATGAATTCCTTCTCTAGTTGTAGGAGACTGGCATTCTGAGGACCTTTTTTTCCATTGTCAAGAAGCGTCTTCACATTCCAGAAACCAATCTTTGTCCGGGTACAATAGCCAAAAGTCGTCAACGAGTTATCATTAATTATCCGAGGCGTAGTGTTGTTTCGGCAGCGGGTTGATTTCAGTTACGGAGAATGCTAACCTCCGTAACCTATCCTAGGCCTTTTCGCACTTGTAATTTTTGCCTATTTATGTATATTGGGATACACAAATAGTTGCCCGGGGACCACGACGAGGAGGTAAAACAAGCACTTCATCGTGACTGATTGTTGCGCTACTGGCCCAGACCAAGTTCTGAGCAATCAATAGTTTCCCAATCAGGCACGATGCAGGTCGCACCGTGCGTTGCTCACAAGCTTCACAAAATAATTTCAAATATTAAAATTTTACATAAGAAATATTTTTTACAGATAAAATCCAGAAACAAATTTAAAATTGTCAATTTGTCTGCATAAAATTGGCTATAAATCAAAAAGTACTTATCCGAATTTCAAAATTTAGATGTCTTTGGAATGGTCATTATCTCACTATTTAAATACATACAAAATATTAACAGACAACAATATAAACTTAAAGACTTATACGGTTGAACAGATAAAATTGCATTATTTTGATTAAATAGTGAATATTATAATTTTTTATGCCACCGATTATCGAAATTTAAATTTTATAATAATTTATACCAATCAACAATTATTTTGATATATAAAACATATTCCTACGATAACCGTAAGCTTTAATATGGATTTTTAAACATAATTGAAAGAAAAATTTTGCAAAAATCCAGTCTATTGGTCGATAAAATTGTTTCTTTTTGGAAAAATATACTTAAGATACCTGTAAATAGCCATTACTTGGGCAATACTTTGTTGATATTTATAAATTAGGTATCCAATGAAAGGTTTTAAGACATACAAAATTATAAATATAAAAAATAATTCATTTTCATGACAAAATAAATTGTTAAAAGAGAAAGAATTTGCCATAGTGCGAAAAATTCATACCTTTTGAGTGTAGTTACTTAGAAAATTGTTAAAAGTTAATGAAAAATTTATAAATTTTGAAAAACTAATAACACACAATTATAGGCGTTACATTCTTCTAAAAATATGTTAGAAATTTTATATTTGTAAATCTAAAAGAAAAAAAGTAAGGGCAATTTTATGAGATAAATCACAATAAAGCTCCATTTAGCCAAATTTAGAGGCTTCAAACTTTAGTAATGCCTGATAGTGCATAACAAATTGTCACGGTAAAATTTACCGCGACAAAAATCATTGTTTCAATCCTCCAAATCCCGTTTCCTCTCTCGCCTTTTTCTTCTTTCCCTACAGGTGTTTCCTTCGATATACTGAGAGAAAGAAGGGCAGCCATGGTCCATCAGCCATCCGTTCACTCTCCCAGTATTTCGGAGAAACAAGAATCGATATTGTCAGTTTTGGCACACAAGGTGGATGGATGATCTAACCAATTGAAATTGTCAGGCAGGCGGTCTGATACTAGCTGAATAACGATGAAATCCAAAAAGGAGCACGGGCGACACTTGATCCCCGATTGCTGATGTAACTCATATGAGAATGGCCGATTGCCCAACATAACTGTTAAGCTATGTAAAAGATGGAACGTTATCGGCTTTTCCCCACTCCCCATAAATCTAACAAAAACCCACCGAAGTTTTATTACATATCGCGAGTAGGGAAATAACTGCCAAATTATCTCTCCAAAAACTAAGACATCGAAATAATGAAATATTGGTCTTTCGTTTTTCGCTGCTCTGAGGTTCTCTTTAGATTTTCTGTGTTTTTGTTTTTAATAAATTTTGAGGGGACTAATGCGTTGTGCTCTCGAAATTGAATTGTTTGATTTTTTGACACTTTCTGTTTTCTTAAGGATTTCTCTTGAGATCGCAAATAAATAGTGGGAAAATGGCTGTATGCGTTCATCTGGTTCACCGCCCCTGGAAGTTGAAACCAGCGGTCGGCGAACTCTACAATGACAATGCATAGCCGGGGAAATAGATGCGAGTAAGCAGGACCGCTGTATTTCGATGAACGGTAAGGCACTACAGCAAGTAAGCTGAGTGTAGCTTACAAGATGACGTGATCGAAATCCGCGGATTCCGATTGGCTGAAAACCTGGGGGCATTGGAAAGGAAGAGGTTCGGACGGACATTAAGAAATCCAAAAGAACACTTCTGGACTGAAGAGTTAACGAAAAGGGTCGCTTGAGAAAACTGGATAGAAAAAAAAGAAAGTCATACAAATTTAAGAATTTAGTTTTGGTTAAAAGATTTATTTAGTTTTTGAAAAATTGAAGATAGAAAATATTTTGTATTAGTGGGAAAAGAGAAATTGAAGAGAACTGAAAAGCAGAGGAAGGAACGATTTGGAAGACACGCAGAAAATAGTATAGAGGAGGAATATTTGGCAGTTATAAAAAAAGATAAGTATAGTGTTTTAGTTAATATTGAAATTTTAGAATTCGTTCTTGTTCTTGGTGAATAATTTGTACCTTAAAAGTGCGGTTGGTTTTTGTTACGCCTATTATCCTGACATTGCAAGACTCGTGACCCCTTAACGTTATTTTCTTTGTTTGGGACAAAGAGATAACGTTCCATCTTTGGAAACAAACGTTTCCACAAAATTCTGTTAATTTCATTTAAAAGATCTTGGGTTTTAGCCCTCCATCAGCAAGGTGTCCCAAGCAAAAAACTCAATAAATAGCTTTAAATTCCAATTCGGAAATTCAAAAATATATTCTTTTTTTTTATATCGAAATACTTTCACGGTCGGTTTCGCTTCAAAAGGTTTGCGATTTCCTTTGTGTCAAAAAAAAATCGCTGGTGCCCTTTAATTTTCAGGTATTGAACCCCTGCGGTAATCTATAAAAAACGTTATCGTTTTGATTGTTAAATTTAATTCACTTTTTACGATCCGTAAAAAGCGAATCGCGAACCCACCCCATTGCTGAGCATAGCCGTGGTGGCAGCATTTTGTTGGACTTCTTCTTCGTATTCGCTCTAATATTTGTTTACTTCGCCCAACTTTGACATTTCGGCTTTCTAATCTTTCTATCATTGTTAATTGTGCGTGCCGGTCGTCGTCGCATCGTGTTGTTTTCTTTTTTAATTAATTATAATAAATAATTCGGTTGCACTTCTTCTTCGTATTCGCTCTAATATTTTTTTTACTTCGCCCAACTTTGACAGTTCGGCTTTCTAATCTTTCTATCATTGTTAATTGTGCGTGCCGGTGGTCGTCGCATTGCGTTGTTTTCTTTTTTAATTAAATATAATAAATAATTCGGTTCGCGAATAAAAAGTGTAACAATTGGCACCCGAACGTGGGGCATTTTCATATAAAAAAATTCAAATACCTACGTATAACCACGGTGAAAGTTTTCCCTACCTATTAAATTGTGATTTAGGGAAGTTTTTGTATTTAATCTTTTTTGAGTTCATTTACTTTTCTTTGTTTTTTCTTCCCTCAGGTGAATAAATAAAAATTATCTAATTGTGCCGAAAACCTGAAATAAATATTTGTGATTACTTTGTGGATACCCACCCCTTATACCTACCTTCATACATACAGCTGTCATCTGGTGCAAGTTGTGAAAACATACATCGTTATTATACCTTTAAATTTTTTTTTTTGAGTGAGTACCTACTTAATTTTTTTTTTTATAACTTTTCTCTATCGATATAATTTACATATACCTAATTTAATCTTTAATTTAATTAATTGCATAATTTAAATAACGCATTATTCATATTGCGGTTCATGTTCATACGGAACTTATATACCTACCTACATAATTCAGTTTGTTTTGGTACATAAGCTACCTATAGTTTTCTCCCTCTAATTGATTGGAATTTTTGGTAGTGCATTTTAAATTTACCACAGTCGTTTTTTTTTTTGTTGCTTACAGTTTTTGTTAAGAAAAATTATTTTGTTTCTTGGCCTTGAATTCGATTTTAATCCAAAGTCTTTTTAATATTTTGTTTTGGTGTGACCATATTTAATGTGCTTATCCCAAATTTTTGAATTTATTTTTCTGATATTTTTTTTTCTCGGTATTTTTTTTTTTTCTGTCTGAAGTAAGAAAATATTAGGTATATAACAAATAATACAGTGTGGTCGGCAAGTTTTACCACAATTTTTTATTACTAATTCAAGTTTTAGTAATTTTTTTTCTCTTTCGCGTTTTCTTTTTTCTAAAGCTATCAATTTCAACTGGGTGTTGATTTTATACCTTCATCCTTACTTAAAGGTACCTGCATACGTGTGCATAGAAGATAAAAATAATTTACGCGTTTTTTTTTTAATTTGGATGTTTAATTAAAGCAATCAACAGGGTGTTGATTTCGTTGCGTTAATAACGTTGTTTTAATAGATTTTAAATATTTACTACGTATCTAATTTCCGGATTAGAGTTTCCTTTGTCAATTGTATTTGATTTATTAAATATTATTTTTATTTTCGATTGCGTTTTTTTATTTTTAAGCCAAAGTCAACTGGGTGTTGAAACATAAGCTTAAATCTTTAATATACATACATATTCTCGATTAAAGTTGCCAAGTTTTTTTTTGTTTCGTTTTTGAAAAGATATTAAGATCTTGACTTTTGTCACGGTATTATGATTTTAAACAGCGAAGTGCAAAAATTAACTGGGTGTTAATTTTGTACCAATATTCTGAAATTTTTTTTTAGATTTCGGTGAATTTTTAATAATATACGACTAGGTACGAGTTTTAACTTTTTTTTTGTTATTATCGAATTCTGAATTTTGATTTTGGATTTTAAATATGGATGTAAATAGGTTAAATAAGGAGGAACTCATTTATGAATTACAGGCTCATGGCCTGAAAGAGAGTACCGTCGATAATATGAGGACGACACTTCGTGCAACGCGTACTCTGGAACGCGCGGGTTCCATTTCGAGTGAAAGCCCTCACTATTCTTTTTCTGTTCTGGATGATTCAAAGGCAGTGAAAGCAACAATATTAGATATTAGAGAACTTTTGAAACAACCTCCGAAAAAGCCGAAGTCGTCAGAGTTTTTAAAAATACAAGCCAAAATAGAATGGTCTTTAGGTAGGATTACTAGGGCTAAAGCAGAATCTTCTGAGGAGGTCAATGAAGCGGCCGATATTAGGGGGGAACTATTGTTACTATTGGGGAAATTAACGGAAGAGGATGAGGATGCATCCTAAGATAAAGATAAAGAATTGATTAGGAATAAAAACAACACGTCGACAGCAGGCATGGGTGCGTTACCAACTGCGCAGGTCGGCCAACGTGCGAGTTTAGAATTCCAACTACAGGATAAATCCTGTGACCGGAATTCTGAGCGGAGCGAAAATGGGACGCGAAGTTCTCCGGTGAGCGATGCAGTTCGTCGGTGAATTCTTTTATTGAAAGGGTTGAGGAACTGATAAAATCGCGCGGAGTTTCGGAGGCAAGAGTTTTTAGGTCAGCTTCAGATATTTTTACAGGAAAGGCTATTCTTTGGTTAAGGGTGGTCAAGGACACAGTTTCAACATGGAAAGAATTAGCTAGGGAGTTGAAATTAGAATTTTTACCCCCCAATTATGATGATCTCTTATTGGATGAGATCAGGCGGCGTACCCAGGGTAGAGATGAGACAATGGGTATGTACATTGCTCTCATGCAGACCCTTTTTAAAAGATTCTCTGAGCCGTTGAGTGAGAATAGAAAATTATCTATTCTCATGAAAAACATAGCTCCTTTTTATCAAACGCAATTGGGCTTGGCTGAAATCAAGTCAGTCAATGAATTGGGTGCGTTGGGTAGGAAGTTAGAGACAATTAGGTCTAATGTGGAGTCTTTTATCCCTCCTCCTTCTGGTCGTAACAGGCAGGCTTTGGAGCCTGATGTTGCGTATGTTGCTTCCCTTCAGGAAGCCATAGTGGCAGTTAATCGAAACCCACCACCCAAAAGAACTATTCGTTGCTTTAACTGCAACATGGAAGGTCACCTTTCTAGTAACTGTTCCGCTCCTAGGCGTTGTTTTAGTTGTGGTACTGTTGGTACTACACATCGAAACTGTAGGCGTTGTTCGGGAAACGGGCAACGGGCTCTTGGGCCAGCAGGTCAAGAGCGCCGTCGCAATTAGATAGGTCGCCTGCTGAGGACCAGCTGGCAAATCAAGTTAGGTTAGGTTTCACGTAAGATACTAGTGGGGACGATAGACGTCCATATTTAGGTGTAAATATTTACGAGTTTAGGTTTTTAGGGCTTTTAGATTCGGGGGCATCGCGAACGATAATTTGTAGGGATGTTTGGCGAGTCTTAAAAGACTTAGGTTTAGAGTTAGATAAAACAAATATTAGGCAGGTACAGTTAGCAGATGGTGCAGGTGTAGGAGTTTAAGGAGTAGTAAATCTACCTATTGTTGTTGAGGGCAAATCAGTTTAAGTTGAGTGTTTGGTAATACCCTCCCTCCCCCATGCGATGATACTCGGTGCAGATTTTTGGGCACTGTCGGGAATCGTCCCGGATCTTCGTTCACGCATGTGGAGTTTTTCGAGCCAGGATATGGTGGCTTCGATAGAAACTACGTCTATCACAGAAGAGTCTGAGTTAGACGTGGAGGAAAGGGCCAAATTAAACTCTTTGATTGAGGATTTGTTTAGGGATATGCCAGAAGGGCTAGGAGTAACAACAATGGTAGAGCATATAATAAAAACGTCGACAGAACCTATTAAACAGAGGTACTACCCGGTATCACCAGCAATGCAGGTGCATATCGACAAAGCTCTTAACGAGATGTTAGAAGAAGGGCTGATAGAGAAGTCAAATAGTCCTTGGGCTTCTCCAATAGTTTTGATTAAAAAGAAAGATGGTACTTTTAGGTTCTGTGTCGACTATAGGAAACTTAATCAGGTAACAGAGAGAGATGCTTTTCCACTTCCTATCATTTCAGCCATTTTAGATCAACTTATGAACGCGAAATTTTTAACATCGCTTGACATTAAGTCAGCCTATTGGCAAATTCCAATGGCGGCGGAGTCTCGCACGTTTACTGCCTTTACGGTACCGGGTAGGGGACTTTTTCATTTTAAAAGAATGCCTTTCGGTTTGCATAATGCTCCTGCTACGTGGCAGAGGTTTATAGATAGTGTTTTAGGGCCTGAGTTGGAGCTATACGTTTTCGTGTATCTCGACGATATTATTATCGTCACAGATACATTCGAGAAACATCTCGAAATTTTAAATGAAATTTTTAGGAGATTGCATGAGGCAGGATTAAAAGTAGGTCGAGAGAAATGCAACTTTTGCAGACCCTCTCTTAAATTTTTAGGGTATGTGGTTGATCGGAACGGGTTACATGTTGACCCGAAAAAAGTGGAAAGTATGGTTAAAATACCTGCACCTAAGAACGTTAAAGAGGTTAGGAGTTTTGTAGGTACTGTTTCGTGGTACAGGCGTTTCGTACCAAATTGTGCGACATTAGTTAGGCCCTTAACAGATTTGCTCAAGAAAAACAAAAAGTTCGTCTGGACACATGAATGCGAAGATTGCTTTAGGAAAGCTAAAGAATGCTTGATTACGACTCCAATTTTGACATGTCCCGATTTCAATCTTCCATTTGTTGTCCAAACAGACGCGTCCGACTTCGGTATCGGGGCCGTACTTACACAGACTTTTGAGGAGGGGGAAAAGGCAATATGTTACTTAAGTAGGTCTATTAATAGAAGTGAAAGGAACTACTCCACTACAGAGAAGGAGCTACAGAGAAGGAGCAGTTTTATGGGCAGTTGAGAAGTTGCGGCCGTACATCGAAGGAGTTCGTTTCACGGTCGTAACTGATCATTACTCACTTATATGGTTGAGTAATCTCAAAGACCCACAGGGTAGACTTGCGCGCTGGGCAGTTAGGCTTCAGCAGTTCATTCAGATCATTCACAGGAAGGGAAAAGATCATGTCGTTCCGGACATGTTATCTCGGGGAGTTCCAGTAGTGGCTGGGATTTCAGATGAGGATTCTGACCCTTGGGTGGCGAAAATGATCTCGGAAGTTGAGTCAAACCCGTTAGCTTTTCCGGCCTGGAGAGTAGATAATGGCCGGTTATTTAAATTTGTGAAGTCAAATCATGTGGTAGTACATGAAAGTAATGATAAGTGGAAATTAGTAGTAGGTAGAAAAGACAGGTTAGGAATTTTAGAAGAATGTCATGATAGTCCATTAGCTGGACATATGGGGGTTAGAAAAAAGTTTGCGAGAGTAGAGGAAAATATTATTGGCCTAAGATGAGAGTAGATGTAACGAGATATGTTAGGAAGTGTAGTATTTGTCAACAGGTGAAACCTTTCAATGAAAAGCCAGCCGGTCTTATGACTGAAAGATTAGGAGCATCTTCTCCGTGGGAGATGATAAGTGTGGACTTAGTGGGTCCTCTGCCCAAGTCTAGTAAAGGTTTTATATATATCCTCACAGTAGTAGATTACCTAACGAAATTTCCGTTATTGTTTGCGTTGAGGTCTGCCACTGCAAAGGCAGTGTGTAAAGAATTAAAAGATAATGTTTTTCTTTTGTTTGGGGTTCCGAAGATTGTCATTTGCGACAACGGACCTCAGTTTAAGGGTAGGGAACTTAGAGCACCCTGTGATGGATATTCTTCGAAGATTAGGTTCACTCCACATTATCATCCACAAGCTTATCCTGCGGAAAGCAACAATCAGATTATAAAAACAACTTTGAGGGCATATGTTTCGGAGAATCACCGTAGTTGGGATTGTCAGTCAGCCAAAGTAGCTTGTGCCATCCGCACATCCCAACACGAAGTTTTAGGAGTTACACCATATTATGCAAATTTTGGAAAGGAGATGTTCACTAGTGGTAGGGAAGAAATAGGCATTAGTAATGAGAATTTAGATAGAGAAAATGGTGTACAATCAGTAGGAGATGTAGGCGAAAGGTTTAGGCAGCTCAGAGCTGAGTGCATACAACTTCAGGAGGCGAGATGTTCAATATCTTCCAAATGATGTTGTATGGCGTAGGAATTTTGTCCTTTCGGATGCTGCAAACTATTATTCAGCTAAGTTGGCACCAAAGTTTGTGGGCCCTTTTAAAATCAGGAAAAGATTGTCTCCTTGGACTGATGTCCTGGAAGATGAAAATGGGAAAGATCGTGGCACTTGGCACACAAAAGATCTGAAGCCTTTCGCTTCATCAGCAGAAAATAAATAGTCTAAAGACCCAAGTAGAGTAAAGTCTAGTAATTGTAAAGGAATTTTTTTTTGGATTTATACTTCAAATTAAATTTTGAAAATAAAGACTTGCCATATTTGGCCTGATGGGTCCCTTTTACCAGGTCCAGCCGCAGGAAATTGTTTATTGTTTTTAAAAGTTAAACACATTTCCAAGGAGGAAGGGGTGGAGTTTGTCACGGTAAAATTTACCGCGACAAAAATCATTGTTTCAATCGTCCAAATCCCGTTTCCTCTCCCGCCTTTTTCTTCTTTCCCTAAAGGTGTTTGCTTCGATATACTGAGAGAGAGAAGGGCAGCCATGGTCCATCAGCCATCGGTTCACTTTCCCAGTATTTCGGAGAAACAAGAATCGATATTGTCAGTTTTGGCACACAAGGTGGATGGATGATCTATCCAATTGAAATTGTCAGGCAGGCGGTCTGATACTAGCTGAATAACGATGAAATTCAAAAAGGAGCACGGGCGACACTTGATCCCCGATTGCTAATGTAACTCATATGAGAATGGCCGAGTGCCCAACATAACTTTTAAGCTATGTAAAAGATGGAACGTTATCGGCTTTTCCCCGATCCCCCCAGGTCTAACAAAAACCCACCGAAGTAGTTTTCTTACATATCGCGAGTAGGGAAATAACTGCCAAATTATCTCTCCAAAAACTAAGACATCGAAATAGTGAAATATTGGTCTTTCGTTTTTCGCTGCTCTGAGGTTCTCTTTAGATTTTCTGTGTTTTTGTTTTTAATAAATTTTGAGGGGACTAATGCGTTGTGCTCTCGAAATTGAATTGTTTGATTTTTTGACACTTTCTGTTTTCTTAAGGATTTCTCTTGAGATCGCAAATAAATAGTGGGAAAATGGCTGTATGCGTTCATCTGGTTCACCGCCCCTGGAAGTTGAAACCAGCGGTCGGCGAATTCCACGATGACAATGCATAGCCGGGGAAATAGATGCGAGTAAGCAGGACCGCTGTACGGTAAGGCACTACAGCAAGTAAGCTGAGTGTAGCTTACAAGATGACGTGATCGAAATCCGCGGATTCCGATTGGCTGAAAACCTGGGGGCATTGGAAAGGAAGAGGTTCGGACGGACATTAAGATATCCAAAAGAACACTTCTGGACTGAAGAGTTAACGAAAGGGATCGCTTGAGAAAACTGGATAGAAAAAAAAGAAAGTCATACAAATTTAAGAATTTAGTTTTGGTTAAAAGATTTATTTAGTTTTTGAAAAATTGAAGAAAGAAAATATTTTGTATTAGTGGGAAAAGAGAAATTAAAGAGAACTGAAAAGCAGAGGAAGGAACTCTTTGGAAGACACTCAGAAAATAGTATAGAGGAGGAATATTTGGCAGTTATAAAAAAAAGATAAGTATAGTGTTTTAGTTAATATTGAAATTTTAGAATTCGTTCTTGTTCTTGGTGAATAATTTGAACCTTAAAAGTGCGGTTGGTTTTTGCTACGCCCATTATCCTGACATTGCAGGACTCGTGACCCCTTAACGTTATTTTCTTTGTTCGGGACAAAGAGATAACGTTCCATCTTTGGAAACAAACGTTTCCACAAAATTCTGTTAATTTCATTTAAAAGATCTTGGGTCTTAGCCCTCCATCAGCAAGGTTTCCCAAGCAAAAATTAAACTCAATAAATAGCTTTAAATTCCAATTCGGAAATTCAAAAATATATTCTTTTTTTTTATATCGAAATACTTTCACGGTCGGTTTCGCTTCAAAAGGTTTGCGATTTCCTTTGTGTGAAAAAAAAAAAATCGCTGGCGCCCTTTAATTTTCAGGTATTACACCCCTGCGGTAATCTATAAAAAACGTAATCATTTTGATTGTTAAATTTAATTCACTTTTTACGATTCGTAAAAAGCGAATCGCGAACCCACCCCATCGTTGAGCATAGCCGTGGTGGCAGCATTTTGTTGTTGCCTGTTGCACTTCTTCTTCGAATTCGCTCTAATATTTTTTTACTTCGCCCAACTTTGACAGTTCGGCTTTCTAATCTTTTTATATCTTTGTTCAGTGACTTTGTTCCGAACAGTTTAGAACAGAAAAGTACAAGTTTGTGCTGTTCAATGAGAATTTTCTATTCTAAACTGTTCTGATTTGCTGTTCAGTGGTGGTGTTCCGAACAGTTTGGAACAGAATAGAACAGGATTTTCTGTTTTTACTTTTTAGGTAGAACAACTTAGAACAGGTTTGTGATAACTGTCAAAATCAGCTGCTGTCACTTGAAAGTTCATATTTTTTGACAAATTTCGTGGCTCTTTGTGCTTTCACTTTGGAAACAAACAAATAAATATTTAAAAAACAACATAAATTAAATTACATTAAATTGTGTAGTTAAATAAATACTATTTCTAACGGTTTTAAATAAAAAGTATTTCTTGCTTATCCACCAAACTCGATTTTTTTTTTTTTTTTGACAATTACATATGTCAGACAGCTGCCTGTTCTATCCTGTCTGACATTTCTGTTTTACTCTGTTCTGTTCTAATCTGAAAAAACCTCACTGAACAATCCTTATCATTGTTAATTATGCGTGCCGGTCGTCGTCGCATAGTGTTGTTTTCTTTTTTAATTAAATATAATAAATAATTCGGTTCGCGAATACAAAGTGTAACAAAATGATACTAACAAATGATATGGACTACGGTAGATATTTATAATCTAGATTTTTATGTTAAAATTTTTGCTAAATCTTAAAATAAATCATATTAAAAATGTGATTTATTGAAAAATTAATACATACAATTTTAAAGACTGATTCGATTAAACAGATGGCAGGATTATGAACATGTCCAGAAAAAATCCAATGGAGTCCGAAAAATCTATGTTCACATGCAGCGACCGACATGGCGAAAAATATAACTTTTTGAACACGACATGAGCGTTGTACAAAGCTTAGCTATGAGATTTGACGTTTCAAGTGCGTATGAGCTTTTTGCCTGGTTTTTGTTGAATGTGTAAGTGAATGTAAGAATGTTGGAAAATATAATAAGTAGTGATGAAAGGCTAATGAATGGCATTATATAATTCTCAAGTAAGTAAAAATGCGCTGGTTGTTGATTGGATTGTGGTGGAAGGTAAAACCTTAAGCAATCATGTTTGATTTACATGGTCGGTGAAAAATAAGTTATGCTGAAATCAACACGGCGAATACTTTCACAATCTCCCAAATCAGTGAGAAACATTCGCTCCGTAGAGTAAATCATTCACATGTATAACAAAAATGGTAACAGCAATGCTATAAGAGCAAAAACTGCCGCATTATAGCTCCTCTCTTCTGTGCGTTGCAGGTCGTGTGTCGAAATGTCAAAATCTAAGGGCACCAATCGATTAGGGAGGCCAGCACTTTAGCACCAACAGAAAATAAGAAATTTCACTTTTCAATTTGAAAGGTGTCGAAATGTCATGATCTGAGAGCGCCAATCGATTTAGGAGGTGGATTTTGCACCTTTAAGTCCAGTGGAAATCAAAAAAATTGCACTTGACAGTTGACAGTGATAATGGTGAAATGTCAAAAATCCGAAAAATCACACCTTTTGCTTTGACAGTTGATAGTTGGGGGCGAGATAGCAAACCATACAAATTTTTCAAATATTTTCTTAAAAGTAGGTGTCTTTAGCATAGATATTTAGAAGTACGTGAATAAGATTTTATATTAATAATAATTAACACTTGCTCAATATTTCTATCCTTTGAAAATTGAGAACATGAATGATGTTGAAAATTTATTGATGTCAGGAATAAGTTTTCCTGGGAAATCGGGCGGTCAATTCAACGAATTTATTTCAGAGATATTCACGAAAGCAGAAATATTTTCAAGGAAAACTATTTTCCACGGGAAATTTTTTTTTCAAGATTTGTTAACAAACTATCCTTTAACAAAAGGGACCCGGGCAACGCCGGGTGTTTCCGCTAGTTAAGTATAAAAGATTAATTTTGTTGTTTCTACTTCAAAGATGGGAAATGGAGTTTGAATTTATTAACAAAAAAAAGTCTGCTACTACCATTTTTCAACTACACAATCACGGCTAGAGCTTGTATAATGTTTAACTTCATTCGATTGAAATTTTTTCTACAAATTTAGAATTTACCAATAAAATCGTGTGTGGCTACCTAGTTTGTTTGTGACAGCCTATTTTCCACTCGTAATGGCTGGTTTAAATTTATACTCATTCCATTGAAAATTGTTTCGAAAATTTGAATTTAGCAAAGAAATCGTTTGTGACAACCTAGTTAGTTTGTGACAGTCTATTTTCCAAAAACTCTTAAAAGCTGGTTTAAATTTATACTCATTCAATTGAAAATTGTTTATAAATTATATCTAAAATTGACTATCAGTCATTCCATATGAAAACGTCTAATCGAGAAGCCATCGCATTTTTGATTTTTTTCAAACTTTGTGGGAATCATCTCTAGGTTCCAAAAGATGGAAATGCAGCTGGATTTAATTTTCGCATTAACCGTTCCCCCTCTACCTCCCTTGAAAATTTTAAAATTCATCATTTTAATGGTTTTTTATTTTATTTTTAGAAATGATATTTTTAAAGATATCAATACGTTTGAGGTGTCATTTTAAAGATAAAGACGGTGCTGAAAAAACGGGTTTTGTTCTGTTTTTTCTTGATATTTAACACCCTCCCGTTTGCTGACTGTTAAATTAAACGCGCTTATATTTCGTCGCCTGAGAATTATTTTGTCGTATATGCCATTTGGGCAATTTCGGTAAATTGAATTTAAAGGTTTGAGTTTCAATAAAAAAAAAACTGATCGATAAAGTTTTTTTTTTATTATATATTATTATGTGGTTAATCTTCTTTCGATTGAAGTTTTCCAAGGTGCCCAGTCGGTTTTGGTTTTCGAATTATAAGTGTTTTTCTCCAGAATCAGTTTGTCGTATATGCCACGAAAATAAGCATTTTGTTGCAACCCATACACGTACGACAAAGTAAACGCACATACGACATTGCAATACTAAGTTCATGCCGATTCGAATGAGAATAAATTATTCAAATATATGATTTGCAATAACTGTATATTTAAGAAAAATCAATTTTTAAAGGTACGTATACTTTGTTTATTACAAATTAACATAAATTCTTATAAAATAGTGAACGTTTTGCTGAAACTAATAAACGAAAAAAAAAAAAACATAACTGAAAATTTGTTAATAAAAAAATGAAAAAAACTATCCTATGAACATTAACAAACAGAAAAACTAAAAGGAAAAAAAACGAAATTTGTGTGTTCAGTTTACATTGGATAGGTAATATAATAACAGCCTTATGCATAAACGAATTATAGCGAGTGCATAGTGCTATGCACTCTTTATAATGCCTCTGAACGCAAAAACCTTATTCATAAACTTATGCAACGTTGAATAGATGCAACATAAGCTAAACGCATTTGGAGGTTGTATAGAGCCAACATAAGGGTTGTTTAGTATTGGAATGTCACTTTGACTCACACACAACAATAATGTAGTTACATATTAGGGGGGCGCTTATTTTTGTAATCTTTGAGGTGTTTAAATCTGACTATCAAAATATTTTATAAAATTAAATACAACAATAAATAATGTTAGTTTTGTCAATTTATTGTACATTTTTGTTGTGATATTGTTTAAATAAAATTAAGAATATTTTTTATACACTTTATTTTATAGAATCTACTTAATACATGTAAAAGATTTTAAGATTTTCCATCAAATCTTACAACTTTTGCAAATGCTCGACGGCATGCGAGTGATTTAAATAAAATTATAAAA
Organism: Melangyna quadrimaculata; assembly: GCA_949320155.1. NCBI lineage: Eukaryota > Metazoa > Arthropoda > Insecta > Diptera > Syrphidae > Melangyna > Melangyna quadrimaculata. The sequence continues at coordinate 330,199,812 of OX439483.1, forward strand.
AGATTCACCTTCATCACTTTCACGGGAAAATACAAATGAATTTTAAGCATTACAAAATAAGCACCACCCTTTTATTTTTCTCCTCAACAAAAACATCACGATGTGAGTGAATGGAACAATTCATGGAATAAATCAAAAAAGACATTTTTTTTGTTTCAAATATTTTTAATTTTATTTGCAAAAACAAAACACCAACAAAGTAACTGGCTAATTATAATAATATTAAAAGAAATTAATAAAAAAAAACAAAATGAATCCAATCGCCAGCAGAATTACTTCTTTTGATTTTTCACATAGCACACACACAGCTGGGTCTCCTTTGTCAGTTTTGAAAGTAAAACGTAATAGATTTCTCCTTTATGTTACTAGTTTTGACACAAGCTCATTATAATTATAATGGGATGAAAAATATTTTATTCATAACAATTTATGCAACGTTGTATAGTGGCTACATAAATCCTTATGCAGTGCATAACTATTCATCTGTTCAGCGGATTCTAATGAATACGGCTGTAACTATTTTGTATTTTTAAATAGGGCTTCATAATAGTCTCTGTCTAACTTTAGACATGAATACAAACAAAATTTCAAATTTTTATCTAAATAGGAATATTTTGTGTAAATAAATGTTTTGGTGTTTGTAAATTATTTTTATTAGCCCTTTTTGATATTGATAATAGTTTAAACTTCAGCTCTGTGCCGCTTGGACGAAAATAACAAAACAAAACTTTCAGAAATTAAAGCTGAAACTACAAGTTAAGTAATGCTAAAAATTTCATCTCGATATTTTTTGTCAAACATAGTAATATTATGGCCTTAAAAATGCAATTTTTCAAAATATATACTGATATTTTATATAAAGGGTGAGATAAATGAGTTAGTTTTTGGTTTTGTTTCTTTGAAAGCGTGTGTTCTTAGTATTTGAGACCCATTAGAGCGTTAAATTTAACAGTCGGCAAACGGGAGGCAGTTAAAAATCAAGAACAAAACAGTAAAAACACGTTATTTCAGCACCGTGGTTGGTACTGTTTGGCTATGATTTTGTAAATTGAAATATATTTTTCAAAAACTACCGTCTTTTATCTTTAAAATGACACATGATGAAAATAAAAAACCATTAAAATGATGATTTTTAAATTTTTCAAGGGTGGTAGAGGGAGAACGGTGAATGCAAAAATTAAATGCAGCTTGATTTCCATCTTTTGGAACCGAGAGATGATTCCCACAAAGTTGGAGAAAAAATTAAAAATGCGATGGCTTTTCGATTAGACGTTTTTATATGGAATGACTCCTATTACAGATTTGTAGACAAGAATAAGGACAATAACTTAGCTTCATTATTTTTTTTTTCTTGTACAACATTTTCAAAGAAATCCAAAGAATGGCAAAAGTATCTCAATTTAAATTTAATACAAAATTGGGAGGCGCAAAAATATTAAAATGTACTGAATGGCTCAAAGACATCCAGAGAATGGCAAAAGTATCTCAATTTAAATTTAATACAAAATTCGGAGGCGCAAAAGTAATAAAATATATTGAATGGCTCAAAGAAATCCAAAGAATTTTTTTTATTTTTTATTATGTGCGCGTACTAAAGGGGTTGTGACTACCCTTAATATGATTGAACACAGTGAGAGAATTAGGAAAATAGGGAAGGATTTAAGAGGAGGAACCGATGCACATTGGTTTTGAAGTTCTGAATATTAAAATGGGACGGAAAGATAGAGTCGGGTAAAGCATTCCACATTCGCGTGGTGCGGGAAAAGAAATAATCCCTGAACTTGACAGTACTTCTGAAGTTAGGCTCAAGCGTAAACTGATGGGCATTCCTAGAAGCACGAGTATTACGGTTGAATTGTTTAAGGGGAGGAATGCAACTGGCTATTTCGCTAGAGCACCGTTTATGAAAATATTGGAAAAATAATGAAATACAAGAAATATTGCGGCGGTGTTCTAGAGAAGCAAATGTATCAGTTGTATTTCTTTCACCTATCATTTTCATAGCTCTTCTTTGAATTCTATCCAATAGACTCAAATGGGTTATTGGAGCACCTGCCCAAACATGAGAGTTGTACTCGAGTTTTGGACGAATAAAGGCTCTATAGACTATAGCAAGATCAGAAGGGCAGACAAATTTCTTGCATCGCCGAAGAAAACCTAAGCACTTAGCAGCATTTTTGGCGACATCGAATATGTGGCCATTCCACAGAAGGTGGTCTGTTATACACATACCGAGGACTGAAAGCTTTTCGGTTTCCTCAATGCAAGTGCCACTCATGGATAGTGGCATGGGGGTCGGGTTTCTCTTAGACGACAGTAGACAGCATTGAGTTTTTGAAGCATTAAATTCCACGCGGTTTTTAATTCCCCACTGGGCAATGCTGTCAAGATCGGAATTTAATGAGCTAATCATACGCTGCCGTTCAAGTTCCACATCCGAAGGAAATGGATGTGAATCTGAAAACGAAGGGAGACGGAGACAAAATGGAGCCCTGGGACACACCAGCATTTTTTTGTGAATTTCAGACTTTAAACCGTCCAATACAACTTGTATTGAACGGTCCGAAAGGTAATTTCTAATCCAACGAAGAAGAGATTCACCCAAACCAAATGCGCGCATTTTCGATAAGAGAGTTTGATGCCAAACTCTATCAAACGCTTTTGAAATATCAAGTGCAATAATCTTACTTTCTCCAAAACGATGTCAAGATGTGTTCCACTGTAGACCTACGAAAGCCGTACTGCCAGTCATTAAAAAAAAAGTAAAAAAGGGACGTAAGTGCAGTTGGTCGATAGTTTGAGGGTGAGGAAGATACGCCTTTTTAAGGGACAGGCTAGAAAAATGCCGATTTCCATGCACTCGGAAAGGGACCAGTAGAATGGGACAGATCGAAAAGCTTACGCAGCGGTTTTGCAGTCGTTGAAGAACACCCCTTCAAAACAATGGGAGGAATACTATCCGGGCCAGCGGATTTGTGTACGTCGAGATCTTTTAGAACTCTAGCAACTGCACGAGTGCGAAAGAAGATTTGTCGCATACAATCATTTACGCTCTCAAGTACAGGAGGAGTCATAACACTTTCTGGCAGCGTCGAATTAACAGCAAACTGTGCTGCAAGCAAAGTGGCTTTGTCTATCGAGCTGACAAAAGGTGTATCGTTGAAGACGAGCGTTGGAACCAACGACGAAGCAGCATTTCGTATATTCTTTGCAAATGACCAACAATTTTGACTACCTGTGGGACATTGTAGTATTTTTTGCCTTAATTTCTGGTCATACAAAAATTTGGTTCGTCGAATATGAACATTACAGGTTTTTCTAGCTTGTTTGAACTTATTCCGGTTTTCCTCAGTAGGGTTGGCTTATAACATCGGAAACTTACTTCTCTGACCCTAATAACCTCTTTACAGCTCGAATCAAACTATGAGTTTTCCTTGGGTTTGATAGATTTTTCACTATTTGGGATAAAATTTGTCATTCCACAAAGAATTAAGTTTGTAATCATATCTGCACTGGAATCTACGTCACTATCGAGGAAGCACAGTGGCTAGTAAAAGTTGCTGAAGAAACCGTTGAGACCGTCCCAGTTGAGTTTTGTTGGCACGAGAAATTGGCAGATATGACACAATAGTCTGATGAGCCTTAAGGCGATATTACACTAATAGTGTATTTATCAGGGTCAGAGGTAAGAAACAAGTCTAGTGTGTTAGTGGATTAACCTGCAACATCAGGGATTCGAGTTGGCTCGTTAACAAGCTGAGTCAGGTGGTTTAACTCAGCAAAGAGCTCAACATACCTTCCTTCGGGTGTTGTCTGGTCAAAAAAGCGAAGTCAGCTAGAATTGTGTACATTGAAATCGCCCGCAATGACGATTTCAGTGTGAGGATAATGGGCAACAATTCTTAGGATGGAGTCGGACAGAGCGTCAAATTCGTTAAAAGTTGAATTTCTGTCCAGATTTGGGCTCCGATAAATAAAACATAAATCAATGATGTGCTTATTGACCGTAAATTTGAACCACATGAAGTTAAAATTTGTGTTTGAGCACAAACCATATTGTGGTTGAAGTTGGTACGCAACATCATTCCTAGTTTAAACAGCGAGACCGTAATGAGGAAAGAATAATGGCACTAAATTATAATCAGGTAGATTGAATTCCGTATGATCGGAGTTTTCTCCTGCCTGAGTTTCACTCAGTGCCAAAACGGCTGGCCTGCTTTGCGCAGTATATACGTTTACAGCACAGAAATTTTGTCTAATCCACCGAATGTTACTAAAGTCGACTCTAAATTCATCCACCATTTCAATAAAAACAAAAACTAACTAAAACCGAATCAGACAATTAACTAAGATGAATGTCTAATCTAAATCCCAATTTGAACTTTACTATAACAAACTATCGCCAGTGTTACGCCTTGGTGACAGACTGCCACAGATCCGGCCCTGGTTATTTAGAAAAGACAAACACCTATATATCTAACTAGCAGAAACACCCGGCGTTGCCCGGGTCCCTTTTGTTAAAGGATAGTTTGTTAACAAATCTTGAAAAAAAAATTTCCCGTGGAAAATAGTTTTCCCTGAAAATATTTCTGCTATCATGAATATCTCTGAAATAAATTCGATGAATTTCCCAGGAAAACTTATTCCCGACATCAATAAATTTTCAACATCATTCATGTTCTCAATTTTCAAAGGATAGAAATATTGTGCAAGTGTTAATTATTATTAATATAAAAGCTTAACTGTATATTCACGTACTTCTAAATATCTATTCTAAAGACACCTACTTGTAAGAAAATATTTGAAAAAATTTGTATGGATTGCTATCTCGCCTCCAACTATCAACTGTCAAAGCAAAAGGTGTAATATTTCGGATTATTGACATTTCGACACCATCACTGTCAACTGCGATTTTTTTGGTTTCCACTGGACTTAAGGTGCTGGCCGTGACAACAGGTAAAATCCACCTCCTAAATCAATTGGCGCTCTCAGATCTTGACATTTCGACACCTGTCAAATTGAAAAGTGAAATTTCTTATTTTCTCTTGGTGCTAAAGTGCTGGCCGAGACATTAGGTAATAACACCCTCCTTAATTGATTGGTGCCCTTAGATTTTGACATTTCGACACATGACCTGCAACGCACAGAGGAGAGGAGTAAATCAAACATGATTGGTTAAGGTTTTACCTTCCACCACAATCCAATCAACAACCAGCGCATTTTTTCTGGACATGTTCATAATCCTGCCATCTGTTTAATCGAATCAGTCTTTAAAATTGTATGGTTGTCTATTAATATTTTGTATGTATTTAAATGGTGAGACAATGGCCTTTCCAAAGACATCTAAATTTTGAAATTCAAATACTTTCCGATTTATAGCCAATTTTATGCAGATAAATTGACAATTTTAAAATTTTTGGTGGATTTTATCTGTAAAAAGTATTTATAATGTAAAATTTTTATATTTGAAATTATTTTGTGAAGCTTGTGAGCAACGCACAGTTATGTTTTGTATCCATGATCCATTTTGCATTTTGTTTGGTTAATAAATCAATAAAGCTAATTCTGGAGTGGCTTTTGTTGAAATGATCACTATATATTTATTAGCAATATTTTAGAAGAGGATAAGAGCAATTGGTATGTTCGTTTTGTTTTTCAAAATTTATCAATTTTTTATTTACTTTTTCATTTAAAGTACCAAAAACAGAAATAATTTTTCACTAAATCACACTTTTAGTATGATTTTTTTTAAGATTTTGCAAACATTTTAACACAAACATTTAGATTATAAATTTCTACCGTAGTCTTTATCATTTGTTAGTATCATTTGTTATGAACTATCAGGCATGACTAAAGTTTGAAGCCTCTAAATTTGGCTAAATGGAGCTTTATTGTGATTTATCTCATTAAATTGCCCCTACTTTTTTTCCCTTTAGATTTACAAATAAAAAAATTTCTAATATATCTGTAAAAGAATGTAACACCTATAATTGTGTGTTATTAGTTTTTCAAAATTTATAAATTTTTCATTAACTTGTAACAATTTTCTAAGTAACTACACTCAAAAGGTATGAATTTTTCGCATTATGGCAAATTCTTTCTCTTTTAACAATTTATTTTGTCATGCAAGTGAATTATTTTTTATTTTTATAATTGTGCATGTCTTATAAGCTTTCATTTGATACCTCATTTATAAATATCAAAAAAGTATTACCCATGTTATGGCCATTTACAGGTATTGTATGTATATTTTAGCAAAAAGAAAAAATTTTATCGACCAGACTGGATTTTTGCAAAATTTTTCTTTCAGTTATGTTTAAAAATCCATATTAAAGCTTTAGGTTATCGTAGAAATATGTTTTATATACCAAAACAATTGTTGATTCGTATAGATTATTACAAAATTTAAATTTTGATAATCGGTTAAATAAAAAGTAACAATTATATTCATTGCTTAGTCAAAATAATGCTATTTTATCTGTTTAAGCGTATTTGTCTTTAAAATTGTATGGACGTCTATTGTATGTGTAAATTTTGAAATTCGGATAAGTATTTTTCGATTTAAATTCAATTTTATGCAGACAAATTGACAATTTTAAAATTTTTTTCTGGATTTTATCTGTAAAAAATATTTCTAATGTAAAATTTTAATATTTGAAATTATTTTGTGAAGCTTGTGAGCAACGCACAGTTATGTTTTATATATTAAAATGTTTATTAGACTTTCAAAGTTTATCATTTTTAAATTTGAAAATATTTTATGGGCTTGGTCAAAATATAAAAATAAAATTCAATGAAAAAGCATGATCGATTTTTCATTTTTTTGGTAAAAAATTCAATAAAACTAATTTTAGAGTGGCTTTTGTTGAAATAATCACTTAACATTTAAAACAATATTGTTACAGAGGATTAGAGCAATTGGTGTGTTGGTTTTGTTAAAATGTATCAATTTTTTAATAACTTTTGCATATAAAGTGTTAAAAATCAAATTGTTATTTCAGTAAATCACATTTTTAGTTTACATTTTTTTAAGATTTTGCAAAAATTTTAACACAGAAATTAAGACTATAAATTTCTACCTCAAATTCATATATCATTTGTTATGAATTTATAAGTATTACTGAAGTTTGAAACCTCTTAAGTTGGCTAAATTGAGCTTTTTTGTGATTTATTTTATTAAATTGCCCCTGCTGACACCTATAAATGTGCATCATCAGTTTTTCAAAATTTTTAATTTTTTCATTAACTTTTAGCAATTTTCTAAGTAAATATACTCAAAAGGTATGCATTTTTCGCTTTATGGAAAATTCTTTCTATTTTACCAATTTATTTTATCGCACCAATTAAATAATTTTTATTTTTATATTTTCTTATGTCTTATAACCTTTCATTGGATACCAAATTTATAAATATCAAAAAAGGATTGCCCAAGTTATGGCTATTTACAGGTATCTTAAGTAAATTTTTCCAAAAAGAAACAATTTTATCGACCAATAGACTGGATTTTTGCAAAATTTTTCTTTCAATTATGTTTAAAAATTCATATTAAAGCTTACAGTTATCATAGGAATATGTTTTATATACCAAAATAATTGTTGATTGATATAAATTATTATAAAATTTAAATTTTGATAATCGGTTACTTAAAAAATTATAATATTCACTATTTAATCAAAATAATGCAATTGTATCTGTTCAACCGTATAAGTCTTTAAATTTATATTGTTGTCTATTAATATTTTGTATATATTTAAATAGTGAGACAATGACCTTTCCATAGACATCTAAATTCGGATAAGTACTTTTCGATTTATAGCCAATTTTATGCAGACAAATTGACAATTTTAAATTTTTTTCTGGATTTTATCTGTAAAAAATATTTCTTATGTAAAATTTTAATATTTGAAATTATTTTGTGAAGCTTGTGAGCAACGCACAGTTATGTTTAATATATCAACATTTTAATTAGACTTTCAAGGTTTATAATTTTTTAATTTAAAAATATTTTATGGGCGTGGTGAAAATATAAAAATAAAAGTTGTTGAAAAAGCATGATCGATTCTGCATTTTTTTCGGTAAATAAATCAATAAAACTAATTTTAGAGTAGCTTTTGTTGTAATAATCACTTAACTTTTACTAACAATATTTAAGAAGAGGATTATTCAATTGGTGTGTTGGTTTTGTTTTTCAAAATTTATCAATTTTGTATTAAGTTTTGCACTGAAAGTACCAAAAATCGAATTGATTTTTCACTAAATCACATTTTTTGTATGAATTTTTTCTAAGATTTTGCAAAACCTTTAACACACCAATTTAGATTATATATTTATACCTCAAATTCATGTATCAATTGTTATGAGTATTACTCAAGTTTGAAGCCTCTTTAAATTGGCTAAATGGAGCTTTATTGTGATTTATCTCATTAAATTGCCCCTCCTTTTTTTCCCTTTAGATTTACAAATATAAAATTAGTAAAATATTTGTAGAAGAATGTAACACCTTTAATTGTGTGATTAGTTTTTCAAAATTTATAAATTTTTCATTAAGTTTTAACAATTTTCTAAGTAAATACACTCAAAAGGTATGAATTTTTTGCATAATGGCAAATTCTTTCTCTTTTAACAATTTATTTTGTCATGAAAGTGAATTATTTTTTATTTTTATAATTTTTATGTCTTATAACTTTTCATATGATACCTCATTTATAAATATCAAAAAAATATTACCCATGTTATGGCCATTTACAGGTATTTTATGTATATTTTAGCAAAAAGAAAAAAATATATCGACCAATAGACTGGATTTTTGCAAAATTTTTCTTTCAGTTATGTTTAAAAATCCATAATAAAGCTTTAGGTTATCGTAGAAATATGTTTTATGTACCAAAACAATTGTTGATTCGTTTCAATTATTACAAAATTTAGATTTTGATAATCGGTTAAATAAAAAGTAACAATATTCACTGCTTAGTCAAAATAATGCTATTTTATCTGTTTAAGCGTATTTGTCTTTAAAATTGTATGGAAGTCTATTAATGTTTTGTATGTATTTAAATAGTGAGACAATAACCTATCCATCGACATTTAAATTTAAAAATTCGTATTAGTACTTTCCGATTTATAGCCAATTTTATGCAGACAAATTGACAATTATAAAATTTTTTCTGGATTTTATCTGTACAAAATATTTCTAATGTAAAATTTTAAAATTTGAAATTATTTTGTGCAGCTTGTGAGCAATGCGCATTTATTTTTTATATATCAAAATATTTATCAGATTTTCAGGATTTATAATTTTTAAATTTGAAAATATTTTATGGGTGTGGTGAAATTATAAAAATAAAATTCGTTGAAAAGGCATGATTTTTTGGTAAATAAATCAATAAAACTAATTTTAGAGTGGTTTTTGTTGAAATAATCACTAAACATTTAGTAGCAATATTTAAGAAGAGGATTAGAGCAATTGGTGTGTCAGTTTTGTTTTTCAAAATTTATCAATTTTTTATTAACTTTTGCATTTAAAGTACCAAAAATTGAATTGATTTTTCACTAAATCACATTTTTAGTATGAATTTTTTTAAAATTTTGCAAAAATTTTAACACTGGAATTTATATTATAACTTTTTCCCTCAAATTCATGTATCATTTGTTATGAACTATTAAGTATAACTCAACTGAAAATTTTTTGTGATTTATTTTATTAAATTGCCCCTACTTTTTTCTCGTTAGGTTTACAAATACAAAATTATCACATATTTGTAAAAGAAAGCTACACCTATAAATGTGCATCCTTTGTTTTTTTCAAATATATAAATTTTTGATTAATTTTTGAATTTAAATTACGAAAAAATAAGTTGATTTTTCATTAAAACGCATTTTTAGTACACATTTTTTTAATATTTTGCAATAATTTTTACACACAAATTTAAGCTATAAATTTCTATCGAAATTTCATGTATCATTTATTATGAACTATTAAGGTTTACTCCATTTTGAAACCTCTAAAGTTGTCTAAATATAGCGTTTTTTGTGATTTATTTATTAAATTACCCGTACTTTTTTCCCGTTAGATTTAGAAATACAAAGTTATTGAAATATTTATAGAAAAAGGTTACACCTATAAACGTACATCATTAGCCTTTTGAAATAAGAATAAATTTGACGGGTCATTTACACACCCTTTTAGTATGAAATTGTTCACCCCCCTCAATAATTTTTATACACAAATTTAGCCTTATCTCATAGCTAAATTCTGAGATCAAAACTTTAATAATCGTCTGATTAGAAATGAAGTTATGTTATTTTATATTAATAAACTCCAATTAGAAATTCAATTGATATATGGTGGATTTACATGTATCTGCATTTGGTTTCTGCACAAAAAAAGGGATGCCAAATACAAAATGTATATTTGTTAGATAGAGGGAAAATATCAAAATGCAGAAGAACTTCGTTTGTGCATTATAGGAAAGTCCTATAATCCAGAAATAAAGACGAACATGTTCATCTTCTTGATGGTTCTCTTTCACTCGCTCGGATTTTTTGTATACATCTGTCCTGCTCTACTTTTCTGCACTTTGCAGATGAAGATACATGTAAATCCACCAATAACGGTGCTCTCCACTGGTAGACGATTGTTGACAATGAACAAAGCGGAGCATTTCTATGGACTTTATTCGATTTTTTTTGAATTTAAAAAAATCAATTGTGACGCTGATATAGGAGGTAGGTTAAAAAGTGAGGTATCAAATTAATGGCTATTCTATTGAGATTGAATATAAGAAAAAACTAAATCAATCCATGCACAGATCCACATGTTATTAAGTAATATGTGTGAACAATATTATATTGTGAATTTCTCAGCTCAACGGAACAATAGGAATATAATTTTTTTTAGACAAGTTCCTAGGACATATAGCTATAATTCATTTTGCAAACCTCTACGACTGTTAATTAAAAAGATATTAATAAAAAACCAAAAAAACAAATTTTATATAGGCAAAATTTTGTTGTTATTGTTAAAGATTTCTAAAAAAATGTAAGTTTATTTTTTTGTTAGAAGCTATCTATCGGATAGCAGGTGGATAGACATTGTTGATGCGATAAACGAAAGTTAGTATTTTCATCGTTTTGTTGTTAGTTTGGACACCCGTACAGCCAAACTGACAAGAAAACAAAAAAAGACTTTTATATATTAGTTAAGATATCATGACAGCTTAATCCCTGTGAGCATCATAAACACATAATATAAAGACGCCAAAACTTCGTACGTCTTACCCCTCAAAACCCATTTGTTTACATCGTTGTATTTGTAATTTTATTTTGTGTCGAAGAATAGATGTAAATTACAGCAACAATTTAACGCGGTGACTTTGATTGGTCTGACAGTTCTATTTTTTTGTATGAATTTGCTGTGGTGACTTTTGCTTTTATGTCGATATCGGTACGTGCGTCTCAATTGCTGTCGTGTTTTTAACAATAATTCGCGGTTTTTCATTAAATATTAATAAAAAAAACATTAATTCAATCTGTCTTCAACATTGCTAAATATTTTTATAAAGTGTTTTTGATAATTTCGATGAACAAATACGCAAAGCCTTGCTAAATCGATTGCGGTGGCTCTAAGAAGATATCACCAGAATATCTATTTTTGGTTATTAAAAAAGTAGTTCCTCAATATCGTCAACATAAAGTCTATGAATTTTTTTGCTACATGTTGGACAGATAACGCACCGAGTTCCAGCACACCATGATTGGCGTGATACATTTACTGGCTGCTGAATGTAAAGCTGCCACAAAACAACAACCATTGGAATCTTATGTTTTCCCGAGCAGTTCCAGAGACTGACGTCGAAGAGGACAAATTGAATTTTCTTGATAATCTCAAATTTGCAATACAACAACACACATAATCCTATTTCAGAACAGCATCTTAGTGTTTAAGCTTTATTTAGAGACAATGACAATTTTTTTTTGAAAAAGAACTTGAATTTTGTGTATTGGTTAAAATTGGTTAATAAATAAAAAATATATAGAATATTGGTGTGATTTCATTTCTTTTTGCTAAGATTTTTTATCGGATCAAAGTGGGTGGAACAATTAAAGCTGTCCTTATAAGGAATAATAAGTTCTCAATTTCCTTTTTTAATTTCATTATCCTAAGTAAATGGGCGAATGCCACGGCCCATAAGTGAAAATCTTCAAATTTTCCACAACCAAGACCTAACGTGCGTAAATATACATAACTACACGCCTATTCATAGGTAGTTGTAATAATTTGTAAATTTCAATTAAAATACCTAAATATATCTTGCCAGCTAATTTTAAAGCAAATCTAGTTTTTGTAACCACCCACCACTAACATACCACAACATTGCATACATATTCTTTCCTACGTTACAGCCACTGAAAAGTAACAAATATACCTATGTATCTACATAAACCTATCCACTCGTAGAATAAATTTTGCATTTCAACGCAAATAATATCCTCAAAATCTTGCAAACAAATGTAACACTAAACTGAAATCTTGCAAGAAAATTTAATACCTACCTAATAACCTACCCTAGATAATGCACAAATATATTCCTTTATGTTTATACTTACGTATGCACATTTTTTTCATTCCCACATCAAGGAAAAAATCTGTCTCATTGCTTCGACGCGAACAGATGTTTCCTTCTACTATTCTATCGTTGAGGCTGCTACAGAATGAAATACCTATTTAAACAAGACAATCCAACATACAACACCAACATCCATAGGTCACGAAAAGCAAACATTCACCAGCCCAAAAACAGAAGACACAATTGTTTTTGTTTTTTTCAGCTTTATTTTATTTAGGTACCTACTTATTTTCTAATGAGCAGCAGGTAAAGTAATGTGATAATGATTATAGATTAATAGTAGGGATTCACGTAATAATAAATCAACATTCATACAAAATACAAAGTTACTATTATTCTATAACTTAGCAAGTCACTTGATTTGGAAAAAAGAATTGAACTACAGTTTAAAAATTGTGTGTTTGTTAAAAGAAACATTAATCCAAGTCATCTGCTGGCTTATCATCGGCCCTAGTCCCACGAAGAGCTCCCTCACCACCATGATCCTTAATATTATACAATACATATTCAGCCTTGCAATGGATAGTTTTCTTCCAAATTCCATGAAGGGCTAAGAACCTATAAAAAAAACATGAGACAAGAATTTACTCAAATTAACTATAATGAGACATTCATAAATAGTTACGCTTTATAGAAATTCTGATTGTGTCACCGCTTCACATCTATTCGTCTGCCAAATCACCCAAACCAAAAATATAATATATTGTTATATATATATATATTGTGTAAGGCATAAAGATAACGTGCTGAAAAGGTTTTCTAACAAATTCAATAAACCGTTTTTTTACTACAGCAATTTAAAAAGGGGCTTTAAAATGTCATTTATCTGGAATATCTCGAGAACGGAATAAGATATTCACTTCAGACTAATTTTATTTTACACATAATTACAAAATACCAAATGGGTAAATACTAAAACAAAAAATCCAACAGGCACTGTTTTTTTAAAATAAGAAAAACAGCTGAAAAAAACTATTTAAAATAAAGTTATTACAATATTAAATATATAATTATATAATATGTATATTGTATATACCCTATCACCCACCAATTAAGTAAATATGTACATATCCCAACTAACAAAATTGCTTCCGATTTCAGACATTAAAGTGTCATTCGTTTCTTTAGTGACCCAGAAATCCTTCTGACGGGAAATCAAATCGGTATAGGAGTCAAAGGTGATATAACTGATCCATAAGACTTTCAATTAGCAATAACATCAGCATCACATTGCGATGAACTGATGTTTCTTTAATCATATCCAATAGTGATCCAAGGAAATATAAATGCAATCCTTAAAGTTAGTATCTTGCTCGGGTTGCTATAATGTTTATATAAGTAAATATGGAAAGGCTTATATTGCAAACGCCATGACTCCATTTTGCGACCATTTGCAATTCAAGTAAAACGTGTTATGTGATTGTAATAATTAATTTGTAATAATGCGGATGGGCGTACGCTTTTTTAGTTTTGGAAAAATGTGGGCATCTTTATTATTTGCATAAATAATAATGTGCGTTGAAAACATTAGGCTCTTATATTAATTCACGTGCGGCAGGCTAAATCGAGTTATAAAATTCTTTGAGAAAGTCAATCGATTTTAGTGCTAATTATTTCACATAAGAGATTGGCCGAGCGGTAAGCGAGCTCTACAAGTATTGCGAGGCATCCAGAGTTCGATTTCTAGGCTTACCTACTTGATTTTTTTTTATTTTTCTTCACACTCTATACTTTACTCCTTTAGCACTTCTTTCGAATTCTCTTAGAATGTTCTTCATAGCAACTGAATTTTCTTCTTTAAGGTGCTATAGGAGTAAAAAGTTCTCCTTTTGAACTCTATGGAGTACTAAAGAGACATTAAATGAGTGCAATAAACGAGTATAAATAGCTTCTATGGATAATTATTGGAGTAAAATTGTTAGTTATGTACATGGTTTTCAAGTGCACCAATGGGAAATTACTAGTGTGGGTCGACCCCAGACTCATTTTTTTTTTAATGTTTGTCTGGAGTGTTATGTTATGTTGTGGAGTCATGTGTCGCTGTCATTCCATATATTTTATGCGCCACACTGCAACACAAAACACGAGAAAAATATGGTTCAACGCATATGAAATACATTGTAGCGATAGCGACACACGACTCCACAACACAACACACGACACAGATGTGGACCAGGCTTTAGGCTTGCTCAAAACACAAAATTGGACCAAACCCATGCATTTCTGACAGAATGATCGCACTGGTCATTTTTCAATGTTTTTGGTATAACTTGTGAACTAAGTTGATTTTGAGAATGAATCTGAAAACACTTTTTGTAGGAAAATAGATTTTATACCATAATTTAAAGTTAAAACAAATTATAAAAAAAATTAAACAGACAAATGTAACAAAAACCAACCTGAAAACAACAGAAAATCATTGGCCCTAAGTAATAAACGAATTTTGAGTCGAATTTATCCTAAATTCGAGTTTATTCCATAAAAAAAATAATCTAACCTATATTCGACCCAAAATTTGTTTATTACTTAGGGCCATTGATTTTTAGTGTTTTTTACTAAAATGCCCATAACTTTTGTTTGGCTTTCAATTCAAAATATTCAAGTTCAAGTCTCCCATAGTTTAGGGAGACTTGATCCTATTGACTCCTTTCAATTTTTTTAAAACATCGCTTTAAATATTTAGAACTTAGTGCTTTTTTTATGCAAAACTTGAAGCTAATAAATGTATCTTTATTTTAACATAGGAAAGGGGCTTCTAAAAAACCTAAATAAATAACCTATGATACAAAAACTGCAAAAGGGATCAAGTCTCCCTCTTCTCCCCTATATGTATATTATATTGAATTTACAGTAACCTGTAAGAATAAGTTTTTATTCTAGAATAATAAATCTCAACAAAAACATTCTCACATAAGGTCGGGTAAGCACTTCATTAATCATTCATCCATACTTTATACTTTTTGAACACTCTCATGATATTTTCAAAATACCCGCCATTTTGGTGGTGAAATAATGCCAACTGTCTATGTGTACAGAACTCGCATGGTGAATTTGGCCCAGCTTTCTATGTGTGCGTGTTTTAGCTTGTAGGCAAACCGGATGACAGCCGAGGTTTGGTATCTTTATATTATGTGTTTATGGTGAGCATCGTGAGGGGAGACCTATACAAATGCAACAGCAATTAAGCTTACATGACTGTGAGAGATAATGGGTAAGGAGAAGGAAGGAATTTACCGCTCTGTTATGATTTTTTTGTTATTTCTATTTTTCATTTTTCGTTATTTATTTGAGCTATTGCACTGTGTCGATTGGTGTTGTAAATTTTATATGCACAAGAACTAGCACTGATTTGCATTGCACGACAAGAAATGGGTATTTTTTATTTTATTTTGCTTATTTAATTAGGAATTTATTGCACGGAATATACATATATATATTTTTTTTTGATATGTTTTGTTGATTTTTTTTTTTTTTTTTTCAATTAAATTTTTTAATTTTTTTTATTTGATTTAATTTAAAAACAGTGTTATGTAAAATAAACGGAAAACAGATCACAGCACATTAACGTTAGCGGGGGTGGGGACAAAACTCTCACGAGAAGTGTGCTGCCGGTGAGATGCTGCTCGGCACTCAATGGCAAAGTATCTCAATTTAAATACAATAAAAAGTACAACAAGAAAAATAATGAAGCTTAGTTATTGTCCTTATTCTTGTTCATAATTCTTTAATTGGCAATTTAAGATAAAATTTATAAAAAAATGTCAATGGAATGAGTAAAGGTTCAAACCAGCCATTACGAGTTTTTGGAAAATAGGCTTTCACAAAGAAACTAGGTTGTCACAAACGATTTCTTTGCTAGATTCCAATTTAAGGAACAATTTTCAATGGGATGAGTATAAATTTAAACCAGCCATTATGAGTTTTTGGAAAATAGACTGTCACAAACAAACTAGGTTGTCAAAACGATTTCTTTGGTAAATTCCAATTTTAGAAACAATTTCCAATGCAATGAGTATAAAATAAAACCAGCCATTATGAGTTTTTCGAAAATAGACTATCACAAGCAAACTATTTTGTCAAAAACGATTTCTTTGCTAAATTCCAATTTTAGAAACAATTTTCAATGGAATGAGTATACATTTAAACCAGCCATTATGAGTTTTTGGAAAAAAGGCTGTCACAAACAAACTAGGCTGTCACAAACGATTTGTTTGGTAAATTCCAATTTTAGAAACAATTTTCAATGGAATGAGTATAAATTTAAACTAGCCACTACGAGTTTTTGGAAAATAGGCTGTCACACACAAACTATGTTGTCACAAACGATTTATTTTCTAAATTCCAATTTTAGAAACAATTTTCAGTGGAATGAGTATAAATTTAAACTAGCCATTACAAGTTTTTGAAAAATAGGCTGTCACAAACAAACTAGGTAGCCACAAACGATTTTATTGGTAAATTCAAAATTTGTAGAAAAAATTTCAATCGAATGAAGTAAAACATTATACAAGCTCTAGCCGTGATAGTGTAGTTGAAAACTGGTAGTAGCAGACTTTTTTTTTGTTAATAAATTCAAAATTTAAACCCCATTTCCCATCTTTGAAGTAGAAACAACCCTATTTTATTTTTAAAATTAATCGTTTATACTTAATTATCATAGCAGCTTATTTCTCACTTCAGAGCATAATAAATTACCTCAGCATCGTGAATCAGGTACACGGTACACTTTAATTAATTAATTAATTAATTAAATTTGTTGCTAAGGAGCTACCAGATCAAGTGAGAATTTAAAAACTCGAATTTTATCTCTTAAAAGCCTCAAAATCTAAGTATCAAAATAGTTCGAATAAATATATATACATATATAAAACAAAAAAAAAACGTAAATAACCTAGCGTAAACGAAACACCTACTTGATGAACCAAAATAAAAGAAAGATCCAGGACACATCTCCCGAAACTCACACAGCAGCACAAAAAAGGATAAAAACATGACTTCGTCTTGGACTATTGACGAATTAAACAATATATTTTCATTTAATCTTAAAAATGTTGCTACCAAAGATGACATTTCGGATTTGCGCGGCGAACTTAGTGAGGTTAGGAGGGAGAATAGTCAACTGAAGCACACTGTGGAGATGCTAAGTCAAAGATGCAATTTACTCCAGGATGAAATTGATCAACTGAAGATATTCGCTAATGAATCCAATTTGATCATTAGAGTCAAAAAAGGGGCCGGATTATCCTTTATTAGAAGCCGAAAATATGTGCAAAAACATAACTGAAACCCACAACATAATCAGCGCTCAGGAGCTGAGACAGATTGGTGCTAATGATGATGTTGTCACTATTTTGGCCGAGTTCAGGAGTAAACAAGGTGCATTCCAGGTTCCTAAGAATGCAAAAAGGCTAAAAGGAAGTGGAATCTCCATTAGTCGCGATTATCCTCTGAAAATTCGACAAAATCGCAGCAGGCTCCTGCAACTGCGCAAGCATATTCTTGCTAAACAACCACGAATCAAAATGTCACTGCGCGACGACAAATTGCGAGTTGAAGACGTCGTTATTGAATGGAGCGAAGGCTAGACAAAATTAGTTGCAGATAAAGAGCATGAACTGAAAATATTAATGGTAAAACATAATTTTTATGAAAATGTCTTTGAGAGCGTTTGTTTACAAATTGTTTGTAATCAAAACACACGGAATAATGTCAATACTAAAAGTCATCGAAAGACGTCAGATGAAGTTAGCTGCGGGTCATCAACATCACGATCTAGTACAATGACGGGAAATAGAGTAGAACATCAGGGTTCTTCGCATTCAGGTGCTGACACTGTAGCACATTTCAATGTTAAAAATTATAATTAGGTTAAAGCCGTCTGCCAAAATTATGTATTCATACAAATTAGAACTGTAAGTTATAATATTGCAGGCTTAAGTAATAAGTTAGAAGGAATAGATTTTATAAATTTTATTAATCAATATGAAATTTGTATACTAATTGAAACTCATGTAACTAGTGATAATTATAAAAAATTCGAACCAAATTTCTCAGAATACAACTTGATGTGGGTACCAGCAGGTAAAATAAATAGAAAAGGTCGGGCAAGCGGAGGAATTCTCATGGGATACAAACATAACCTAAAAGGCATTAATTGCTCTTATAAGCAAACAGGGGACTTGTATCTAATGGAAATAAAGATGGATCGACACATATTCAATTTAATACTGGTGTACTTGAATTGCAATAACTTGGACAGCGATTTCATTAAACTTGAAAATAATCTGTTTACTAGTAACTTATCTAACATTCTGCAGATTGGGGATTTCAATGCACGAACAGGGAATTTAGAAAGTGAAATTAAGCTTATGGAAAGGGATCGTTGTTCGAGAGATATGGTGGTTAACAGGGAAGGAAGAAGAGCTTTGGATCTATGAAACTCCTTCGGACTTAGCATATGCAATGGAACTACGGACGGTGATGCATCAGGTGACTTCACATTTATAGGATCACAAGGTAACTCAGTATTAGATTATGCAATGGTGTCAGGCGAATGGAATAACGTGATGGACGAATTCGAAGTCTTAACTGAAATACATTCCGATCATTTACCGATTCAAATGACAATTAATGTCAACAATAATCAAAGCCAATCAGAAGAGTCTCCTGTACGGGTGAAATGCAAGTGGAAAAATGCATTTGCCGACAAATACGCAGAAGCTTTAAATAATGCACTTCTTCTACATGAAAGCAATTCCTTGGTTCATTAACCCAATTTCAAATGGTTAAGAACTCGATAACTGCATGCCAAATACCAATAGTGCAATACATTTCAGAAAAAATGGTATGACAAAGATTGTATAGATGCCCGAACCAAATCATTCGTATGGTTAAGATTATTTAGGAGTTTTCCAAATAATACCTACGTTAAAACACAACACATAGCTATGAAAAAAATTTACAAGGAAGTATTAAAGAATAAAAGGTAAATATACTAAAAGAACATTGCATGAGACCTTGCAGGCTGTAGAAATACCGGGTAATTCGGGAAAACTGTTCGAACAATCAACAATAAACCGAAAAAGAAAGCTGTTGGGTTACTTGAAATGGATGACTTGGTTGAACATTTCAGAACGCTAACGATGGAAAATTTCTCTTCACCGTTTCAATTTGCTAGACCCTACATCGAGAGCGACGATCTGGATGAACCATTTTCTTGCTTAGAGGTACAAATAGTGTTAAATGAGCTCCAAAACAATAAGTCTCCGGGATCGAATGGAATACCCCAAGAATTCTATAAATTCAACACTTTCCTTTTCATAGAAAGTATAACCAAAGCTTTAAACCAAGCTTATGATAGCTCCTGTTTACCAGACTGTTTCAGAGAGGCTATTACTTACTTTACTTTCGATGGTGCTCACAGCCCAGGATGGGCTTCGGCCTCAACTAACAAGTCCCTCCAGCTAGCTCTGTTCCTAGCTAGCCGCTTCCAGTTGCGCACAACGAATGTTTTGATGTCGTCATTCACTTGATTGTGCCACCTGTTACGGGTTCTTCCTCTGCTGCGTACCCCATCGGGGTTAGATTCGAAGACTCGTCGGGCAGGTGCGTTGCGTCCATACACTCCACGTGCCCCAGCCATCTCAGCCGCTGTATTTTCAGCTTTTTGACCAGGTCAACGTTGCTGTATGGCCCATATAGCTCTTCGTTGAATCTTCTCTTCCATACTCCTTCGATACACACCGGACCGAAAATCACACGAAGAATCTTCCTCTCAAAGCACCCTAGCAGATTTTTAACCGAATCTTTCAGTGTCCATGCTTCTGACCCATAAAGCAGGACCGGCATGATAAGGGTCTTGTATAAAGTCTTCTTGGTTCTCTGAGAGAGGGCCTTACTACTTAAATGCCTTCTTAGACCGAAGAAACAGCGGTTGGCAAGAGTAATTCTTCACTTGATCTCTGCACTGATGTCGTTCTGCGATATAATAGTGGAGCCCAGGTAGAAAAAGTCCTTGACAACTTCGAAGTTATATCTGTCCATCGTAATATTTTGCCCGAGTCGACGATGTTGAGATTCCTTTCTCGATGACAGCATATAATTCGTCTTGTCCTCATTAACCGCCAATCCCATTTTAGCCGCCTCCGATTCAATGCTCGCAAATGCCCCTGCCACAGCTCGCTTCGTTCTGCCGACAATGTCTATGTCATCCGCATATGCAAGCAATTGAATGGACTTTTGATAGATTGTACCGCTGGTGTTGACATGTGCGTTGCGTACAATGGCTTCAAGAACGATGTTGAATAGGTTGCATAATAACGCGTCGCCTTGCCTCAATCCTTTCTCGACTTTAAAAGGAATCGGTGGTGTTCTTACCAATTTTGACGGAGCAGCGAGATTTCTCCATCGTCATCCTGCACAGGCGGACGAGTTTGGCAGGGATGCCGAGACTCGACATGGCTCTGTATAATTCGTCCCTATTCACGCTATCATACGCGACTTTAAAATCGATAAAAAGGTGGTGTGTATCGATCTGGAATTCCCGGGATTTTTCTAAAATCTGTCGGAGTGTGAATATTTGATCGACGGTTGACTTGCCTGGCCTAAAACCGCACTGATAGGGGCCGATCAGATCGTTGACAAAAGGTTTTAAGCGGTCACACAGGATGGCCGACAAGATTTTATAAGCGACGTTTAGGAGACTAATTCCTCTGTAGTTGGTACATTTCAGAACATCTCCCTTTTTATGGATGAGGCAGACTATACCGAGGTTCCATTCATCGGGCATACTTTCCTGCGACCAAATTTTGCAGATGAGCTGGTGTATGCTCTTAGCCAATTCATCTCCCGCTGATTTAAATAGTTCGGCTTGTAAGCCATCCGCACCAGGAGCCTTGTATGACAAGTTTGGATATCGCCAGCCGCACTTCGGTTAGGTCGGGTGGACGTAACTCTTGGCCATCATCGTCCAAGTTGAATGGAGCTTTCTGCCTATTAGCGGCATCTTGGCTGTCGTCGCCATTAAGCAGTCTAGAAAAGTGTTCTTTCCAGATCCTCAGCACTGACTGTGTGTCTACTACCATATTCCCACTCTCATCTCGCCAAGCTTCCGTTTGTTGCTACCAAAGATGACATTTCGGATTTGCGCGGCGAACTTAGTGAGGTTAGGAGGGAGAATAGTCAACTGAAGCACACTGTGGAGATGCTAAGTCAAAGATGCAATTTACTCCAGGATGAAATTGATCAACTGAAGATATTCGCTAATGAATCCAATTTGATCATTAGAGTCAAAAAAGGGGCCGGATTATCCTTTATTAGAAGCCGAAAATATGTGCAAAAACATAACTGAAACCCACAACATAATCAGCGCTCAGGAGCTGAGACAGATTGGTGCTAATGATGATGTTGTCACTATTTTGGCCGAGTTCAGGAGTAAACAAGGTGCATTCCAGGTTCCTAAGAACGCAAAAAGGCTAAAAGGAAGTGGAATCTCCATTAGTCGCGATTATCCTCTGAAAATTCGACAAAATCGCAGCAGGCTCCTGCAACTGCGCAAGCATATTCTTGCTAAACAACCACGAATCAAAATGTCACTGCGCGACGACAAATTGCGAGTTGAAGACGTCGTTATTGAATGGAGCGAAGGCTAGACAAAATTAGTTGCAGATAAAGAGCATGAACTGAAAATATTAATGGTAAAACATAATTTTTATGAAAATGTCTTTGAGAGCGATTGTTTACAAATTGTTTGTAATCAAAACACACGGAATAATGTCAATACTAAAAGTCATCGAAAGACGTCAGATGAAGTTAGCTGCGGGTCATCAACATCACGATCTAGTACAATGACGGGAAATAGAGTAGAACATCAGGGTTCTTCGCATTCAGGTGCTGACACTGTAGCACATTTCAATGTTAAAAATTATAATTAGGTTAAAGCCGTCTGCCAAAATTATGTATTCATACAAATTAGAACTGTAAGTTATAATATTGCAGGCTTAAGTAATAAGTTAGAAGGAATAGATTTTATAAATTTTATTAATCAATATGAAATTTGTATACTAATTGAAACTCATGTAACTAGTGATAATTATAAAAAATTCGAACCAAATTTCTCAGAATACAACTTGATGTGGGTACCAGCAGGTAAAATAAATAGAAAAGGTCGGGCAAGCGGAGGAATTCTCATGGGATACAAACATAACCTAAAAGGCATTAATTGCTCTTATAAGCAAATAGGGGACTTGTATCTAATGGAAATAAAGATGGATCGACACATATTCAATTTAATACTGGTGTACTTGAATTGCAATAACTTGGACAGCGATTTCATTAAACTTGAAAATAATCTGTTTACTAGTAACTTATCTAACATTCTGCAGATTGGGGATTTCAATGCACGAACAGGGAATTTAGAAAGTGAAATTAAGCTTATGGAAAGGGATCGTTGTTCGAGAGATATGGTGGTTAACAGGGAAGGAAGAAGAGCTTTGGATCTATGAAACTCCTTCGGACTTAGCATATGCAATGGAACTACGGACGGTGATGCATCAGGTGACTTCACATTTATAGGATCACAAGGTAACTCAGTATTAGATTATGCAATGGTGTCAGGCGAATGGAATAACGTGATGGACGAATTCGAAGTCTTAACTGAAATACATTCCGATCATTTACCGATTCAAATGACAATTAATGTCAACAATAATCAAAGCCAATCAGAAGAGTCTCCTGTACGGGTGAAATGCAAGTGGAAAAATGCATTTGCCGACAAATACGCAGAAGCTTTAAATAATGCACTTCTTCTACATGAAAGCAATTCCTTGGTTCATTAACCCAATTTAGCGGAACTTGATCAAATGGTTAAGAACTCGATAACTGCATGCCAAATACCAATAGTGCAATACATTTCAGAAAAAATGGTATGACAAAGATTGTATAGATGCCCGAACCAAATCATTCGCATGGTTAAGATTATTTAGGAGTTTTCCAAATAATACCTACGTTAAAACACAACACATAGCTATGAAAAAAATTTACAAGGAAGTATTAAAGAATAAAAGGTAAATATACTAAAAGAACATTGCATGAGACCTTGCAGGCTGTAGAAATACCGGGTAATTCGGGAAAACTGTTCGAACAATCAACAATAAACCAAAAAAGAAAGCTGTTGGGTTACTTGAAATGGATGACTTGGTTGAACATTTCAGAACGCTAACGATGGAAAATTTCTCTTCACCGTTTCAATTTGCTAGACCCTACATCGAGAGCGACGATCTGGATGAACCATTTTCTTGCTTAGAGGTACAAATAGTGTTAAATGAGCTCCAAAACAATAAGTCTCCGGGATCGAATGGAATACCCCAAGAATTCTATAAATTCAACACTTTCCTTTTCATAGAAAGTATAACCAAAGCTTTAAACCAAGCTTATGATAGCTCCTGTTTACCAGACTGTTTCAGAGAGGCTATTACTTACTTTACTTTCGATGGTGCTCACAGCCCAGGATGGGCTTCGGCCTCAACTAACAAGTCCCTCCAGCTAGCTCTGTTCCTAGCTAGCCGCTTCCAGTTGCGCACAACGAATGTTTTGATGTCGTCATTCACTTGATTGTGCCACCTGTTACGGGTTCTTCCTCTGCTGCGTACCCCATCGGGGTTAGATTCGAAGACTCGTCGGGCAGGTGCGTTGCGTCCATACACTCCACGTGCCCCAGCCATCTCAGCCGCTGTATTTTCAGCTTTTTGACCAGGTCAACGTTGCTGTATGGCCCATATAGCTCTTCGTTGAATCTTCTCTTCCATACTCCTTCGATACACACCGGACCGAAAATCACACGAAGAATCTTCCTCTCAAAGCACCCTAGCAGATTTTTAACCGAATCTTTCAGTGTCCATGCTTCTGACCCATAAAGCAGGACCGGCATGATAAGGGTCTTGTATAAAGTCTTCTTGGTTCTCTGAGAGAGGGCCTTACTACTTAAATGCCTTCTTAGACCGAAGAAACAGCGGTTGGCAAGAGTAATTCTTCACTTGATCTCTGCACTGATGTCGTTCTGCGATATAATAGTGGAGCCCAGGTAGAAAAAGTCCTTGACAACTTCGAAGTTATATCTGTCCATCGTAATATTTTGCCCGAGTCGACGATGTTGAGATTCCTTTCTCGATGACAGCATATAATTCGTCTTGTCCTCATTAACCGCCAATCCCATTTTAGCCGCCTCCGATTCAATGCTCGCAAATGCCCCTGCCACAGCTCGCTTCGTTCTGCCGACAATGTCTATGTCATCCGCATATGCAAGCAATTGAATGGACTTTTGATAGATTGTACCGCTGGTGTTGACATGTGCGTTGCGTACAATGGCTTCAAGAACGATGTTGAATAGGTTGCATAATAACGCGTCGCCTTGCCTCAATCCTTTCTCGACTTTAAAAGGAATCGGTGGTGTTCTTACCAATTTTGACGGAGCAGCGAGATTTCTCCATCGTCATCCTGCACAGGCGGACGAGTTTGGCAGGGATGCCGAGACTCGACATGGCTCTGTATAATTCGTCCCTATTCACGCTATCATACGCGACTTTAAAATCGATAAAAAGGTGGTGTGTATCGATCTGGAATTCCCGGGATTTTTCTAAAATCTGTCGGAGTGTGAATATTTGATCGACGGTTGACTTGCCTGGCCTAAAACCGCACTGATAGGGGCCGATCAGATCGTTGACAAAAGGTTTTAAGCGGTCACACAGGATGGCCGACAAGATTTTATAAGCGACGTTTAGGAGACTAATTCCTCTGTAGTTGGTACATTTCAGAACATCTCCCTTTTTATGGATGAGGCAGACTATACCGAGGTTCCATTCATCGGGCATACTTTCCTGCGACCAAATTTTGCAGATGAGCTGGTGTATGCTCTTAGCCAATTCATCTCCCGCTGATTTAAATAGTTCGGCTTGTAAGCCATCCGCACCAGGAGCCTTGTATGACAAGTTTGGATATCGCCAGCCGCACTTCGGTCAGGTCGGGTGGACGTAACTCTTGGCCATCATCGTCCAAGTTGAATGGAGCTTTCTGCCTATTAGCGGCATCTTGGCTGTCGTCGCCATTAAGCAGTCTAGAAAAGTGTTCTTTCCAGATCCTCAGCACTGACTGTGTGTCTACTACCATATTCCCACTCTCATCTCGGCAAGCTTCCGTTTGTTGCTACCAAAGATGACATTTCGGATTTGCGCGGCGAACTTAGTGAGGTTAGGAGGGAGAATAGTCAACTGAAGCACACTGTGGAGATGCTAAGTCAAAGATGCAATTTACTCCAGGATGAAATTGATCAACTGAAGATATTCGCTAATGAATCCAATTTGATCATTAGAGTCAAAAAAGGGGCCGGATTATCCTTTATTAGAAGCCGAAAATATGTGCAAAAACATAACTGAAACCCACAACATAATCAGCGCTCAGGAGCTGAGACAGATTGGTGCTAATGATGATGTTGTCACTATTTTGGCCGAGTTCAGGAGTAAACAAGGTGCATTCCAGGTTCCTAAGAATGCAAAAAGGCTAAAAGGAAGTGGAATCTCCATTAGTCGCGATTATCCTCTGAAAATTCGACAAAATCGCAGCAGGCTCCTGCAACTGCGCAAGCATATTCTTGCTAAACAACCACGAATCAAAATGTCACTGCGCGACGACAAATTGCGAGTTGAAGACGTCGTTATTGAATGGAGCGAAGGCTAGACAAAATTAGTTGAACTGAAAATATTAATGGTAAAACATAATTTTTATGAAAATGTCTTTGAGAGCGTTTGTTTACAAATTGTTTGTAATCAAAACACACGGAATAATGTCAATACTAAAAGTCATCGAAAGACGTCAGATGAAGTTAGCTGCGGGTCATCAACATCACGATCTAGTACAATGACGGGAAATAGAGTAGAACATCAGGGTTCTTCGCATTCAGGTGCTGACACTGTAGCACATTTCAATGTTAAAAATTATAATTAGGTTAAAGCCGTCTGCCAAAATTATGTATTCATACAAATTAGAACTGTAAGTTATAATATTGCAGGCTTAAGTAATAAGTTAGAAGGAATAGATTTTATAAATTTTATTAATCAATATGAAATTTGTATACTAATTGAAACTCATGTAACTAGTGATAATTATAAAAAATTCGAACCAAATTTCTCAGAATACAACTTGATGTGGGTACCAGCAGGTAAAATAAATAGAAAAGGTCGGGCAAGCGGAGGAATTCTCATGGGATACAAACATAACCTAAAAGGCATTAATTGCTCTTATAAGCAAATAGGGGACTTGTATCTAATGGAAATAAAGATGGATCGACACATATTCAATTTAATACTGGTGTACTTGAATTGCAATAACTTGGACAGCGATTTCATTAAACTTGAAAATAATCTGTTTACTAGTAACTTATCTAACATTCTGCAGATTGGGGATTTCAATGCACGAACAGGGAATTTAGAAAGTGAAATTAAGCTTATGGAAAGGGATCGTTGTTCGAGAGATATGGTGGTTAACAGGGAAGGAAGAAGAGCTTTGGATCTATGAAACTCCTTCGGACTTAGCATATGCAATGGAACTACGGACGGTGATGCATCAGGTGACTTCACATTTATAGGATCACAAGGTAACTCAGTATTAGATTATGCAATGGTGTCAGGCGAATGGAATAACGTGATGGACGAATTCGAAGTCTTAACTGAAATACATTCCGATCATTTACCGATTCAAATGACAATTAATGTCAACAATAATCAAAGCCAATCAGAAGAGTCTCCTGTACGGGTGAAATGCAAGTGGAAAAATGCATTTGCCGACAAATACGCAGAAGCTTTAAATAATGCACTTCTTCTACATGAAAGCAATTCCTTGGTTCATTAACCCAATTTAGCGGAACTTGATCAAATGGTTAAGAACTCGATAACTGCATGCCAAATACCAATAGTGCAATACATTTCAGAAAAAATGGTATGACAAAGATTGTATAGATGCCCGAACCAAATCATTCGCATGGTTAAGATTATTTAGGAGTTTTCCAAATAATACCTACGTTAAAACACAACACATAGCTATGAAAAAAATTTACAAGGAAGTATTAAAGAATAAAAGGTAAATATACTAAAAGAACATTGCATGAGACCTTGCAGGCTGTAGAAATACCGGGTAATTCGGGAAAACTGTTCGAACAATCAACAATAAACCAAAAAAGAAAGCTGTTGGGTTACTTGAAATGGATGACTTGGTTGAACATTTCAGAACGCTAACGATGGAAAATTTCTCTTCACCGTTTCAATTTGCTAGACCCTACATCGAGAGCGACGATCTGGATGAACCATTTTCTTGCTTAGAGGTACAAATAGTGTTAAATGAGCTCCAAAACAATAAGTCTCCGGGATCGAATGGAATACCCCAAGAATTCTATAAATTCAACACTTTCCTTTTCATAGAAAGTATAACCAAAGCTTTAAACCAAGCTTATGATAGCTCCTGTTTACCAGACTGTTTCAGAGAGGCTATTACTTACTTTACTTTCGATGGTGCTCACAGCCCAGGATGGGCTTCGGCCTCAACTAACAAGTCCCTCCAGCTAGCTCTGTTCCTAGCTAGCCGCTTCCAGTTGCGCACAACGAATGTTTTGATGTCGTCATTCACTTGATTGTGCCACCTGTTACGGGTTCTTCCTCTGCTGCGTACCCCATCGGGGTTAGATTCGAAGACTCGTCGGGCAGGTGCGTTGCGTCCATACACTCCACGTGCCCCAGCCATCTCAGCCGCTGTATTTTCAGCTTTTTGACCAGGTCAACGTTGCTGTATGGCCCATATAGCTCTTCGTTGAATCTTCTCTTCCATACTCCTTCGATACACACCGGACCGAAAATCACACGAAGAATCTTCCTCTCAAAGCACCCTAGCAGATTTTTAACCGAATCTTTCAGTGTCCATGCTTCTGACCCATAAAGCAGGACCGGCATGATAAGGGTCTTGTATAAAGTCTTCTTGGTTCTCTGAGAGAGGGCCTTACTACTTAAATGCCTTCTTAGACCGAAGAAACAGCGGTTGGCAAGAGTAATTCTTCACTTGATCTCTGCACTGATGTCGTTCTGCGATATAATAGTGGAGCCCAGGTAGAAAAAGTCCTTGACAACTTCGAAGTTATATCTGTCCATCGTAATATTTTGCCCGAGTCGACGATGTTGAGATTCCTTTCTCGATGACAGCATATAATTCGTCTTGTCCTCATTAACCGCCAATCCCATTTTAGCCGCCTCCGATTCAATGCTCGCAAATGCCCCTGCCACAGCTCGCTTCGTTCTGCCGACAATGTCTATGTCATCCGCATATGCAAGCAATTGAATGGACTTTTGATAGATTGTACCGCTGGTGTTGACATGTGCGTTGCGTACAATGGCTTCAAGAACGATGTTGAATAGGTTGCATAATAACGCGTCGCCTTGCCTCAATCCTTTCTCAACATCAAAGGAATCGGTGGTGTTCTTACCAATTTTGACGGAGCAGCGAGATTTCTCCATCGTCATCCTGCACAGGCGGACGAGTTTGGCAGGGATGCCGAGACTCGACATGGCTCTGTATAATTCGTCCCTATTCACGCTATCATACGCGACTTTAAAATCGATAAAAAGGTGGTGTGTATCGATCTGGAATTCCCGGGATTTTTCTAAAATCTGTCGGAGTGTGAATATTTGATCGACGGTTGACTTGCCTGGCCTAAAACCGCACTGATAGGGGCCGATCAGATCGTTGACAAAAGGTTTTAAGCGGTCACACAGGATGGCCGACAAGATTTTATAAGCGACGTTTAGGAGACTAATTCCTCTGTAGTTGGTACATTTCAGAACATCTCCCTTTTTATGGATGAGGCAGACTATACCGAGGTTCCATTCATCGGGCATACTTTCCTGCGACCAAATTTTGCAGATGAGCTGGTGTATGCTCTTAGCCAATTCATCTCCCGCTGATTTAAATAGTTCGGCTTGTAAGCCATCCGCACCAGGAGCCTTGTATGACAAGTTTGGATATCGCCAGCCGCACTTCGGTTAGGTCGGGTGGACGTAACTCTTGGCCATCATCGTCCAAGTTGAATGGAGCTTTCTGCCTATTAGCGGCATCTTGGCTGTCGTCGCCATTAAGCAGTCTAGAAAAGTGTTCTTTCCAGATCCTCAGCACTGACTGTGTGTCTACTACCATATTCCCACTCTCATCTCGGCAAGCTTCCGTTCTAGCCTTGAATCCTTGGGTGGATCGCTTCACCCTCTGATAAAATTTTCGAACATCTCCCCTACCGCTACAACCCTCAATAGACTCTACCACTCGCTTCTCTCGTTCTCTCTATTTTTCCTCCTGAGAAGTCGGCGTTCCTCTTTTCGTTTCGTTCAGTTCTGGCGAACTCTTGCGATTTAAGCTTCTCGACATCGAATCTTTTCACAGCATCTGCTCTGCGTTGTCGCATCATGGATATCGGCATACGTAGTCTAGCTACCACCAGGTAGTGATCCGAGTCAATGTTACCACCTCGGAACGTTCGGACGTCCAAGATACTGGAAGCATGTCTCGCGTCTATCGCAACGTGGTCGATTTGGTTGACGGTTAGTTGATCACGCGACCGCCAAGTCCCCTTGTGTATATTGAGGTGTGGGAAGTAGGTGCTTGAGATGATGACATTTCGCCCCGCCGCAAAGTCTGCCAGCCTGTGTCTGTTGCCGGAAGTTTCGTCGTGTAGGCTGTGTCCTCCGACTATCGAACCAAAGATGTCCTCCTTTACGAATCTTGCGTTGAAGTCACCAAGAATTATCTTCACGTCGTACTTCGGGCACATATCATACGTTGTCTCCAGGAGATCGTAGAATGCTTCTTTGGTTGAGTCCTCTCTCCTTTCATGGGGGGCGTGAACACAGAACAGCGAAATGTTCTTAAATTTGCCTTTGATGCGGATTGTGACCAGGCGCTCGCTTACACTTCGGAAGCCCAAGACTTCTTGCCTAAGTCTTCCCCTTATCACAAAACCACAACCAAAGAGCCGCTGACCCTGTTTCTTCAAGCACCCGCCGTATTAGATGTCACACGTTTTCAGTCTCCGTATGCGCTCTCCATCCCATCGCACTTCCTGGATGGCTGTTACGTCAGCCTTTAGCCTGTCCAGGTTCTCCACTAATTGTTCGGCTGCACGTGTTCTGTATAAGGACAGGACGTTCCACGTGCAGATCCGAAGTTCATTGTCCTTGTTTAGTTTGCTGGGGTCGTCAACTTTAAAATCATCCATATCCGAGGCTTGTTGTTGTTTCGGAACAACTTTTTTTTATGTGGTAGGGAAGTTACCCCGACGCACAACCCCCGACCCGGAGGACCAGACCCTTCGTAAAACTCCAAGGGTAGGGAGCCAGATAAACCGCTCCTTATAGGCCTGAGCTAAAAATATGTCGTAGTAGCCCATATAAGGTGTTCACTAAGTAGTTCAACCTAACTGGAACTGTAGACGCCACCGTTGATTCCATCTAGAGAATTCGTCCGCTGCCGCCTCGATGAAAGGAGAAGTGCCTTAGTGGGAACACTCCTCCCCCCGTCTCTCGTTGGCTGTCCCCAACAGCTTTCCACGGGGATTTAAACCCCGTCTCCAGCTGAGGTACTAGACACCCGATGTTCACCACTAGGAGGTGAGAGTAGGAGTTGGTAGACAGAGGTGGGTTTTGAGAAAAACCTGTGGACGCTTGTGTCCTCTTGAATGCACATAACTACCCTTTTGAACATCTTGAGGGTATTACGTGTCCCATTTTCAAGAAAGGTGACAACAGAGTTCCGGCTAACTACAGAGGCATATCGTTGCTGAATTCTTCAATGAAAATTTTTGCAAAATTACTTTCAAAACGGCTTTACAAATGGGTTCAGAATAACAACTTGTTGAGTGAGTCGCAAGTTGGCTTTCAGGAAAATTATTCGACAATTGATCAGATCTATTCGCTCACCAACATAGCAGAAATATTTGTAGGAAACAAAAAGAAGCTCTACGCTTTTTTTATTGATTTTAAGGCGGCATTCGACACCGTAGACAGGAAAGCACTAATTCTGAAGTTGTACAAGAAAAGAATCTCGACAAAGTTTGGAAACGTTTTAGAACAACTGTACGATTCAACAACCTCTGCAATTACATATGGAAACAAACTTTCCGAGCAATTTCGAATTGAAATAGGAATGAGACAAGGCTGCATCTTGAGTCCTCTGTTGTTCGCCCCGTTTATAGATGACACAGAAGATGTGTTGCAAGGAGGAGCCTACATTTCAGCTGATCTTCTGCAACAAATGGAGGCTCCAGGTAAATCTCGCCAAGTCAAAAGTAATGATATTTCGGAACGGTGGAGGTCGCAACTGTCGCAATAAAACCTGGAAATTTGGAGACCAAAATATTGAGGTAGTTAAGGAAATATATTTATCTCGGAGTAAGGATCTCCAGAAACTTAAACCTGAAAAACCATATGGTAGACAAACTAGCAAAGTCCAAAAGTGTGTAAAGAGCTAATAGAGGCAGCTGGCACGCTGGCGTAAGCTCGGCTAAGCTCGCCGTAAATGGTCGGGGATCTTACTGCTACTCTTTGACAAAACAAATAAAAAAAATCGTGTCATACAAAAAAAATTCTATATCGAAAACCGAACAGAAAGGAAATGAAATAATTGAAATCACAATGCAAGAACAACACAAAGAAAAACTAAGTAAATTTGAATTTTAACAAAAAAATCATCGATAAAAAAAATGTTTTTGTTTGACCCATCAGAAGTACTCTACAACAAACTCTTATCCGTAAGAATATCCCTTAATCTATACCTTAACCTTCCACATTAAAAAAGCATAGATGTTGTTGCCTTTATTTGTGGGAATCCCTCCTCATTATGGTATTATCATCATAATACCCACCATGTTATCTGCATCCCATATTTTCTGCAAATAACCCTAGCTGAACAAATAACACCTTTCTCTAGTAACACTACAAATCTCACCTTTTTTAAAACAGTTAAGTCCATCATCCTCTTTGACAAATCTTCAAATTAAATAAAATGCCAGTTTGCGATTAACAAATTGGTATTTTAATTTCATAGCATTGGACCATAAACAAAGTTACTTAATTTGATTATTTAAGAAAAATTAATAAAATATGACAAGAAACCAAAATTGCGTACTACGTATATTAACACAATTATTCCTCAAAGCTAAGCTGCGCAACGTTACCCCCAGGAGTACATATCTTATGTAATTCATAAACCATAAAATGAAATCTATCTTATACGATTAAAATAGTATGTAATTTGTTGAAAATATTAAAAGAACTGAAATTTGTTAAAATTAAACAAAGAACAAAATGAAATTAAGTAAATTTAACACAGATAAAAATGCAAGGGAATGGATTAATCAAGATGAAATGATGAATGAAATTAAGACAAACTAAAAATTTTAAACAAAATAATTATTTTAAAATTATTTAAGACGTCTATATATGTAAACAAAATTAACAACCGCCAAGTCTGCTTCTGATGTACTTAATGTTATATTTTAGTTTTATGTTCTCTTCAATTTTTTCGTTTTAAATTTATTTTTGTTTTGGAATTTTAAAAGAAACTTCTAGAACCGCTTTTCTGGTCGGAGTTTATATACCCCAAAAATTAATATGATGAACACAAATACCTTGTATTAATCGCGATTAATTTAAATTTGTTCAATTCTGGTGAACGATCCAATTCTTGATTGTTATCCTCTTCCAAATCTCGTTTTTCTGATTCTTGAGAATTTTTCGTCCAGCGTTTCTGATGCCGTTGCTATCCCCAAGAATGTTCGAGATGGACTTGAAAATACTAATTCGTTTTGTCAATCAAACAATAGCTAATCAAGACTAAAAGACTGAGTTTCCTTACCTCAGAATCTTTTATTTTTGTATTTAAATTTTGGCAGCCTAATAAGTTTTCTTCTTAAATAGAAATTTTAACCACCAAAACTATTGAATAATATTTTCGGGAACCAAAATAACTTTAATTATTTTAAATATTTTAATGTTTCTTACTTAGACTCCGCACTGAAACTAAATAATTTTTTTCTCAGAATATGAGAAAATGAAAAAACAGCAAAATAGTGCTACTGCCATCAAAATCAATACAGTACAGTATTTGTTTTGTACAGTGCGGTGAAGTATCTTATACTTCAAATAAACAATATGATTTTGGAATAGTAATTGAAAACACACTGAAAACTAGCTCTTATATGAGATATTTATATTATATGATATATTTACTATAAAGCTGCTGCTACAAAGCAATGGGTTTTGCCAAATCATTTGACAAAAAACCATTGAAATAAATTAGTTTTATCTAATAACGTGTGGCTTCGACCCATGACCCTGATATTAAGCCGGGCTACTTTCTCAAGTCCTAAGCGTGAAATATGCCAGTCCTTTTACCCTGCATATTTTCTATTTCATAAAGACAGTTTCCTACAGGTTTGACAACTCGACACTTTAAAAACTTTGAACAAAGCTTTGCATTAAGCCTCTTGCTTGCATCACTAAGAATAAAGTTACGTCTAAAAATTTCGTCCCCCGGATGAAAATTTACTTTTGCACTTCTTAAGTTATAGGATTTTTCATTCCGTTCAAAGGCAATTTTAAGGTTCCCGTTTACCTTTTTCCGAATTAACTCCAACTTTCCCGAATGAGGTGTTTCAGTTGATTCATTATCATTTATAACGTTGAGTTTATTCAAAATCTTGTAAGTTTTTCCATGTGTGACCATGTTAGTACCGAAAAGACAATAATACGGATTTGTGCCAATGGACTGCTGAAACGAGGTGCATAATGCCATTTGAATTTCGGAATCATATCTGTCCCAATCTCTCTGATCAGCTTGGAGATACATTCTTATGGAAGCTAAAATAGAGCGATTCACTCGCTCCGAAGCGTTAGCTTGTGGAGAATACAAAGCTGTTCTGATATGTTTCACACCAAAGTTTAATAAGAAATGTTGCAAGTCCTTCGAAACGAATTGTTGACCATTATCTGACAGTATAAATTGAGGTACGCCAAATTTATGAAAGACTTCCGTTTCCAAAAACTGAACAACTGATTTTGTACACGCTTTATGCATTGGCTTCAGGAAAACATATTTGGATATATGATCCAGAACTACAAATAGATACATATTTCCAGTCTTCGAACGGATATATGGTCCCATGAAGTCTATGTACAATTTTTGGAAAGGTCTTTCAATCTCAATTTGTTTTCCCATTGGTGGTCTTAGCGTCTTATTTGGAGCTTTATTTTCTTTGCATTGTTCACAGCTATTTATTAACTCTTTAACCTGTGTTGTCATACTCGGCCAATAATACAGCTCTTTAAGTCTTGCTAAGGTTTTCACAATGCCTCCGTGTGCTACATTAGGTGGAATATGAGCATTTTTAATCAGAGAATCTGTCAGAACTACCGGAATCCAAAGTATCCACTCTAAAGTTTTTAGTGGATCTGATTGTAATGTTGAAGCTCGTTTGAAAACCAAATTTTCAGAAACTTTTAAAACAGGTAAATCGTTTCTATTTTTGGTTACAGTGTCTACCAACTCAAGATACTCCTCTGACTTGAAAGCTTCATCATCAGTGTTGACCGATAAATGTGTTTCATTATTTGATGTTATTTCGTCCATATGCATCCTTGATAAAACATCCGGTACAACATTTTGGGGGCCTTTTCTATGTTGAATATCAAATTCAAATACTTGCAATCTTAACGACCATCTTGCTAATCTTCCATTTAAATCTTTAAGATTCATTAGCCATTTTAGACTGGCATGGTCCGTAATTATGGTAAATGGAACCCTTTCAATATATGGACGAAACTTTTTTACAGCTAATACAGCGGCTAAGCATTCCTGCTCTGTAACGCTGTAGTTTCGCTGGCATGAATTTAATTTTTGAGAGAAGAACGCAATTGGCTTTTCGTTTTTTTCTTCATCATATTGAAAAAGTACTCCCCCAACACCTTGACTGGATGCATCGCATTGAATAAAGAAATGCTGTCCAAAGTTTGGATTACTAAACAAGGGAGCTGTTATAAGAGCTGATTTTAAAGCTTCAAAAGCAGTTACCGCATCTTCGGACATTTTAAAACTTTTTCCCTTTTTAAGCGTGTCAGACAATGGAGCCGATATAGCTGCAAAGTTGCGAACAAATCTCCTATACCAACCGCAAAGTCCGAGAAATCTACGTACTTGTTTCTGCGTTTTTGGTACAGGAAAGTCCTTAATTGCTGACACCTTTTCTGGATCAGGTTTTATGTGACCTTGTCCTAAAATATATACCCAAGATATTTTACTTCTTTACAACAAAAGTTCGATTTCTCAACATTTATTGTAAGATCCTTGGAAACAATGAGCAAGTCATCAACATACACAAACACCCGATCACGAAGCTCTGGAGAAACCACCTTATCTAATAATCGAGAAAGTCTTTGTGATGCGTTGCATAACCCAAAGGGCACCGGGCACCGTGAACGCTGTCTTTTCCTTTGACTCCTCGTCTAATGGAATCTGCCAAAAGGCATGTTTTAAATCTATCGAGCTAATAAAATGAGTATCTTTCATTCGGCTTATCAGACCCTCAATTGAAGATAAAGGTTGTGCACCATTTTTCGTATGTTGATTAATTTTGCGAAAATCAAGACACAAACGATTTTTACCATCTGGCTTCCGAACCAGAACCACCGGAGAGCTCCAAGGACTCTGACTCTATTCAATTACTCCTAACGCCAGCATATTATCAACTTCCTCATAAATTAAGTTTTGAATAACTGGAGACACAGGGTAATGGCGTTGTTTTATCGGTTGCGTATCCCCCGTATCAATCCTATGAGTTTCTAAAGTTGTCCTACCTAATCCAAGTTCACTAAATGAAGGAAATTGTTTTACAACATTTTCAAGATCTTTTCTTTGTTCTTTGGTAAGATCATGTTTTGGTTTCGCGCTCTCACTATCTGCACTTTCATCAGATAAATCTAACTCACTTACTGTTTGAGGCATGATTTTAAACTTCCTCCAAAAATCTATACCTAAGTACAAAGATTGAGTGAGACTAGGCACAAGGTATATGTCAATTTCTTCCGTTAAGGAATCGTATTTGAGTGGAGTTTTTATACGGCCAATAACTTGTTGTTCTTTTCCATCAGCCGTTTTGATGAAATTAACATTTGGAATAATTTCTAATCCGAGTTAATTTACCAGATCTATACATCCGTTTCCCAAACATGTTACAGTGGCTCCACTATCAAGTTATCCCACTATCGTTTTTCCCTTGATTCCAACGTTTGCAAACATCCTCGGATCTTCATCAATCCCCAAATCACATGTTTGTAACAATTTTTTCAAAAGTTTTCGTTTTCGATGTCTTATTCTAGACCTTTCAATTTTGGATGGACATGTTGACATGTTTAGGTCATCTTGATGAAAAATTCTAGCTTTTACTTCATTGTATCTTTTGAGTCGTTGTTCGTAAGGTATTAACTGTGAAATTTTTAAATTTGTTTGTGTTTCTGTCTGAGTTATAAAGTTTTGTTCTGGTGTAAGTATCTTTTAAATTGAAACTGTGTTAGGTGAATTTTCTGTTTTAATGTCCATGCTTGGTTTTTCGTCTAATTCTCGGG
Source organism: Melangyna quadrimaculata (assembly GCA_949320155.1). Classification (NCBI taxonomy): domain Eukaryota; kingdom Metazoa; phylum Arthropoda; class Insecta; order Diptera; family Syrphidae; genus Melangyna; species Melangyna quadrimaculata. The sequence continues at coordinate 330,237,133 of OX439483.1, forward strand.
TTGGTTTTGCATCGAACGAGTTTCCCCGAATTTCATCTCGCCCGATCTCCGGTTTTCAATTTTGACAGTTCAGGGGTGGTAACATTATCTGCACCACATCTATAACAAAATAGATTTCTTGTCGGTGAAGGACAATTCATGAAACTATGTCCTAGTTTCTTACAATTGAAACAACTATAATTTCTGAAATCTTTTCTATTATTAGATTCTTGGATTGCACATATATCAGTCGTGTCTTCCATGTATTGACAATCGAATGGTTTTTCTTCATATTTCATCTCACTGACATTATGCTGTCGAACATATCTATATTGATCACGAGAGAGAATTAATTTTTCAGCTCTTCTACACTCGTCTCGGAATTGTTCAAGTGAATAAATAGGCATAGGATAAACAAGATGAAATAATCTGTTATTGACCTTAGATTTCAATATCTGCAGCAATTGTCTTTCCGACATCGGTCTCTTTAATTGATTTTTCAAGTGAATAACAACATTGAAATAATCATCAAAACTTTCCTGAGGATTTTGTCGTCTGTCAGTATTTGTTGAATTATTTCAATGTCGCTATCATACCTTCTAAATTGTTTGTTCAAAGCCTGTTTTAAGGTAAGCCAATCCGGTCTGATATTGCTACGAAGATATTGCCAATACCATTCTTCTGCATTTCCAGATAAGAGAGTATGGAAATTTCTCAAGATCTCTTCCCACGCATAACCATTACTTTGTTGCAAAATTTCAACTTTAAAAATGATATCATGGATTGAAATTGACTTACTAGTTCCATCAAACTTGAATCGACATCGATCGACTTCAACTCTTCGATACATAAAGTTATGATGGAGTTCTTGACTAGCTAACTCATGTGGCCGATACTGATTCTCATTAAAAGTTGCGAACAAATCTCCTATACCAACCGCAAAGTCCGAGAAATCTACGTACTTGTTTCTGCGTTTTTGGTACAGGAAAGTCCTTAATTGCTGACACCTTTTCTGGATCAGGTTTTATGTGACCTTGTCCTAAAATATATACCCAAGATATTTTACTTCTTTACAACAAAAGTTCGATTTCTCAACATTTATTGTAAGATCCTTGGAAACAATGAGCAAGTCATCAACATACACAAACACCCGATCACGAAGCTCTGGAGAAACCACCTTATCTAATAATCGAGAAAGTCTTTGTGATGCGTTGCATAACCCAAAGGGCACCGGGCACCGTGAACGCTGTCTTTTCCTTTGACTCCTCGTCTAATGGAATCTGCCAAAAGGCATGTTTTAAATCTATCGAGCTAATAAAATGAGTATCTTTCATTCGGCTTATCAGACCCTCAATTGAAGATAAAGGTTGTGCACCATTTTTCGTATGTTGATTAATTTTGCGAAAATCAAGACACAAACGATTTTTACCATCTGGCTTCCGAACCAGAACCACCGGAGAGCTCCAAGGACTCTGACTCTATTCAATTACTCCTAACGCCAGCATATTATCAACTTCCTCATTAATTAAGTTTTGAATAACTGGAGACACAGGGTAATGGCGTTGTTTTATCGGTTGCGTATCCCCCGTATCAATCCTATGAGTTTCTAAAGTTGTCCTACCTAATCCAAGTTCACTAAATGAAGGAAATTGTTTTACAACATTTTCAAGATCTTTTCTTTGTTCTTTGGTAAGATCATGTTTTGGTTTCGCGCTCTCACTATCTGCACTTTCATCAGATAAATCTAACTCACTTACTGTTTGAGGCATGATTTTAAACTTCCTCCAAAAATCTATACCTAAGTACAAAGATTGAGTGAGACTAGGCACAAGGTATATGTCAATTTCTTCCGTTAAGGAATCGTATTTGAGTGGAGTTTTTATACGGCCAATAACTTGTTGTTCTTTTCCATCAGCCGTTTTAATGAAATTAACATTTGGAATAATTTCTAATCCGAGTTAATTTACCAGATCTATACATCCGTTTCCCAAACATGTTACAGTGGCTCCACTATCAAGTTATCCCACTATCGTTTTTCCCTTGATTCCAACGTTTGCAAACATCCTCGGATCTTCATCAATCCCCAAATCACATGTTTGTAACAATTTTTTCAAAAGTTTTCGTTTTCGATGTCTTATTCTAGACCTTTCAATTTTGGATGGACATGTTGACATGTTTAGGTCATCTTGATGAAAAATTCTAGCTTTTACTTCATTGTATCTTTTGAGTCGTTGTTCGTAAGGTATTAACTGTGAAATTTTTAAATTTGTTTGTGTTTCTGTCTGAGTTATAAAGTTTTGTTCTGGTGTAAGTATCTTTTAAATTGAAACTGTGTTAGGTGAATTTTCTGTTTTAATGTCCATGCTTGGTTTTTCGTCTAATTCTCGGGTTGGTTTTGCATCGAACGAGTTTCCCCGAATTTCATCTCGCCCGATCTCTGGTTTTCAATTTTGACAATTAGGGGTGGTAACATTATCTGCACCACATCTATAACAAAATAGATTTCTTGTCGGTGAAGGACAATTCATGAAACTATGTCCTAGTTTCTTACAATTGAAACAACTATAATTTCTGAAATCTTTTCTATTATTAGATTCTTGGATTGCACATATATCAGTCGTGTCTTCCATGTATTGACAATCGAATGGTTTTTCTTCATATTTCATCTCACTGACATTATGCTGTCGAACATATCTATATTGATCACGAGAGAGAATTAATTTTTCAGCTCTTCTACACTCGTCTCGGAATTGTTCAAGTGAATAAATAGGCATAGGATAAACAAGATGAAATAATCTGTTATTGACCTTAGATTTCAATATCTGCAGCAATTGTCTTTCCGACATCGGTCTCTTTAATTGATTTTTCAAGTGAATAACAACATTGAAATAATCATCAAAACTTTCCTGAGGATTTTGTCGTCTGTCAGTATTTGTTGAATTATTTCAATGTCGCTATCATACCTTCTAAATTGTTTGTTCAAAGCCTGTTTTAAGGTAAGCCAATCCGGTCTGATATTGCTACGAAGATATTGCCAATACCATTCTTCTGCATTTCCAGATAAGAGAGTATGGAAATTTCTCAAGATCTCTTCCCACGCATAACCATTACTTTGTTGCAAAATTTCAACTTTAAAAATGATATCATGGATTGAAATTGACTTACTAGTTCCATCAAACTTGAATCGACATCGATCGACTTCAACTCTTCGATACATAAAGTTATGATGGAGTTCTTGACTAGCTAACTCATGTGGCCGATACTGATTCTCATTACCTGCGCTTTGATGTTGACCATTTCTGTCATATAGAAAATTTGAATAATTATTTTGGTGAGACTGGCTAGGTAAAGTGTTTGGATTCACTTGACAACGGACTGACGATTGATTACTATTGTAAGAAGTATTTTGATCTATTGATTGAACGTTATGAGTAGATTTTGGTAAATAATCCAATTTTAAGTTTTGATTGTTATTATCGGAATTAACCATCAAAGTCGGAACAGAAGGATTGTTATTGTAATTTGACACTACAGTTTTAGCCGAATTAGTTTCACCCAATGAATCGTGAATACATTGTTTCATAGTATCCATAAGAGTTTTCTTAAGTACATTTTGGTTTGCAACCATACTAGCATTTACCATGGTTTTAATTTCTACACTTATTGAAGCAGCACCCTCTTCTGACTGGTTCTGATGTAATAGAGAAGTGTTACTATGCATAACCTGTTCTTGTATTGGATTGGATTTATTTAATAAATTTATTTGGTCCGTCGATTTTTCAGGAGAACTATTAAATGGGTCTGGCAAAGGATTTGGCATATTATTATTACCATAGATAAACAAATAAAGATACAAATCTTTGGCTGTCAATCCGGTTTGCCTACAAGCTAAAAGGTGGGTTTAGCCGTGGTGGAAATCAGTAAGTTTTACTAGTGTGCTTTAAAACACGCATACTAGTGCAACTTACTAATTTCCACCACCGTAACTTTGTTGTTGGATTTCACATTTATTCATGGACACAGAACTAAATTACAAAAACAACAATGTAAACAAATGGGTTTTGGGGGGTAAAACGTACGAAAGATGTGTATCTTTATATTGTTTATCTATGTTATTACTTAAGAAATTTATAGATTGATTTAAAGGTGAATGCACTACCCTGTGTCCTATAGAGGATATATTAGTATTATCTGCGTGTTCATCAAATTCACTATTTAAATTTTTGCTAGTCTCAGATCTTGTTATTACACTGCTGTTATTTTTGTTTAATTTTTTTAATGACCTTTTTGGAATTGCACCCTTTGAGTTGCTCATTTTGAATATATTTATTTGTTCGTTAAAAAAATTAATTCAGTGATTATCTAAGGTGAGATATGCAGTTTTCAAGAAAAGGTGAAGATTATTCTACTATATAAGTATAAATATGCGTTGGAATTCAAGGCATGTTTTCAGTTATCTTTCTGGATCGGTTCGTTACAAATTCTGTTAGTTTTTAAGTATCCTTTCATAAAGGTATCACTCATGATTTCAATAATGGTATATCTCTTTATTAAGTTCACCCTAGATATCTCCTACAAATAGTCTTAATTTATTAGATTAATTCGTAAACAGAACTTATCCATAGGGACAATCATTAAAACTAACCTCTTCAAAGTCAAACAAGAAATATAAAAAGTATTAAAGAATTTATGAACGGTTTCGCTTGAAAACAAAAAAAAATTCTTACAATAAAAATGAAAACCATGAAGGTAAAGAAAATTAAAAAGAACTAATGTATTTTGATCTCATTTCAATCTTACGATTGAAAAAGCCAAAGTCGTTGGGCGCCATGTTTTTAAAGTTTGTAAAGAGCTAATAGAGGCAGCTGGCACGCTGGCGTAAGCTCGGCTAAACTCGCTTGTGGTGGTTCTACTGGGAATGCTCTATGTTAACTAGATAAAGCGCAGCTCGCTGTATAATATGGCTAATGAGCCGCAATTATAATATTAAAGAGAAGACATGTTGATAGTTTAGAACTGATTCTATTATCCAATATTTCACCGCTATTTATACTACTAAAAATCAATGGGTTATCCCCACTTATGCTTAAGAACTATCTTACAAATACTTTTGTGCTGCATCAGCATTCTATTTTCAATATATACAATATGTTGGGGCAGTCTAATAATTATGACTCAATGAAATTATGAATCTGGAACATAGTGTAACAAAATACTTCTACGACACTTCATGTGCATAGTCACCCAAGTGGTGGCAATGCCCTGAGCACAACACTCAGTTTCGTTTGGTAAAAAAGAAACAAATAAATAAATTTGATATTAAACTTTATAGTTTCGAATATCAATGAAATTTACTATTTCAATTGTGTCGATCGAATACTACATGTGGCTTTGTTTACGTTTGAGAAATGAGAAATGATTTTACGTTAATGAAATGAAAGAATGCTTTTATTACACTACATCCTTCCCCTTTAAAAAAATGATATTTGTGTACATTTCTAAAATTTAAATAAATATCATTTGACTTTTTTGTGATATTGTTATTTTTAGTTTATGTATTTCTAGCTTTAATTAAATTATTATTATGTATTTCATATTTCTTATCATCTAATAAAATAGTACTATTTACACTGTTTTGAGATATAATTTTATATGGTCCTCTAAAAGGTTTATCGAATTTTCTTGTGTTTTGATTTTTTAAATATACATAATCTCCTACGGTAAAGTTTGATTTGTTTACATTTTTCTGAGAATTTTGTCTTTTATATTTGTCTTCAATTAAGTGATTTTTTGCTTGTTCATGAGCATGTCTTAGTTTGCATTTCAATTCATTCAAGTAATTGTCAATATTATAAATTGTATCTTTATTTTCTATTACTTCACATGGAAGTGTACATAATTTTCCAAATACAAGTTCAAATGGTGAATATAAAGTGCCACTGTGTGGTGTAGAGTTATAACAATAAGTATAATATGGTAACCATTCTTCCCAGTTACTTTTATCCCCTACGCTCATAATATATTCATTAAATACTCTATGATTTCTTTCTATTGATCCCATTGTTTCATGGTGAAAAGGTGTGGAAACTATCTTTTCTATCTTTAAAAGTGTACAAATATTCTTTAGCAATTCATTAGTAAATTCTGTTCCTTTATCTGTTTTAAGTTTCTTAAAGCATCCATATTTAAGAATAAATTTTTCTACTATTGCTTTTGCTACAGTATTCGCTTCTTTAGTTTCTATCGGGAATGCTTCTACAAATTTCGTTAAATCACATTGTACCGTTAATATGTATCTATAACCATTTGATGGTCTAAGTGGTCCTACAGTATCAATTGTTATTGTTTCAAATGACGAACTGGGTGTATCTGTAATTACAATATTTTCTTTTGTGTATCTTGTTATCTTTGTTTCATTGCATGTTTTGCAATTGTTAACAAATTTTTTAACCATTTTATTCATATTCTTCCAAACATATTTTTGTTTTAACTTATTGACGCATCTTCTGATACCGCAATGTCCTCCTATTTTGGAATTATGATATTCTTTTATCAATTTGTGCATTTCTTTCTCATCTATTATCTGCTTTGGAGGTTCAAATAATATTATGTCTAGACATTTGTCCTCATTTATATTTTCTTGCAGCTTATTAAATATTTCTTTAAATTTTTGTATGCATACTTCATTAAATATTAGACTATTTCTTGCTAGCGCTAGTCTTTTAACACCGGCATTGTTCATTTTGAATATTAGCTTCCTCAGAATCAATTTTATCTCTGATAAAGATTTATCGCTATATTCTACAACTACAGTGTTTGCTGCTATTATTATTTCATTTATTTTCCTCTTTGTAACGTTACTTTCTTTAAATTCTATCTTTTTTAATCGCCTTATGTCCGATATTGATGTACAGTCCCAAATATGAAGGTAGCTAGTCTCCACGATTGAGTCCAAGGCTATTGCACAATGTTCTTTTTCCTTTGGTATCTTCTCTTTATTTTTATTCATTGCTCTAGTTAAAACGTCTATGTTGTATTTTGGTATCATTTCTTTCAATTCATCAGAATCAATTTTTATTCTTGATAAAGCATCTGCATTGGTATTCATCTTGCCCTTTTTAAAAATTATTTCAAAATCATAATCCATCAAGTCAACTCGTATTCTAGTTAATTTAGATGATGGGTTTTTGTGAGTGAATAAACTGACTAATGGTCTGTGGTCTGTGTAAACTTTGAATTTTCTACCGAAAAGATATGGTCTAAAATAATTTATTCCCCAATGTATTGCTAACAATTCCTTCTCTATAATGGGTTTATTTAATTCGTGTTTATTTAGGGATCTACTGGCATATGCTATAGGTTTATCTGTTCCAATTTCTCCCTGTGACAAAACTGCTCCTAAAGCAAAATTCGAAGAATCTGTAGTAAGAATGAAAGGTTTTTTGAAATCAGGATAGCTAAGTATGGGAGGAGTTATTAAACTTTGCTTTAGTATGTTAAAAGATTTTTCACAGTCTTCTGTCCAAGAGAATATTTGTCTCTTTTTTAATAACAGGTTCAAGGGTTTAGCTATCTCTGCGAAGTTTTTTATAAATTTTCTATAGTAGTTACAGAATGCTACAAATCTTCTAACATCATCTGCATTTTTAGGCAGTGGATACTTTTTAATTGTTTCATACTTCCTTGGATCGGGTTTAATTCCATTTGACGTTATCAAATGACCCAAATAAATTACTTCTGGCTTCAAGAAATCACATTTTTCTATATTTAATTTCAAATTATATTTGCGAAGTCTTCCTAAAACTTTGATCAAATTTTCGTTGTGATCTTTCAAATTCTTACCAAATACTATCACATCATCTACATATAGAAAAGCTGAGGCTTGTAAACCACTAAGAGCTATCGACAACATCCTCTGAAAACTATTTGTTGAGATTTTCAATCCGAAAGGAAGTCTCTTGAATTGGTAATGACCCTCATTAGTTGAAAATGCCGTCAATGGTCTAGAATTTTTGTTTAGTGAAATTTGATGAAATGAGCTTGTCATATCTAGAGTGGAAAAATATTTAGCATTACCTAATTTATCTAATACATCTTCTAATCTCGTGAGTGGAAATTTGTCATCTACAACTTTTTTATTTAAAGACCTAAAATCTACTACTAATCTCCATTTAGTTTGTCCATTTAGTGTTTTTTTTGGAACTATAAGTAATGGTGAGTTATATGGACTAACGGATTCTTCTATTATGTCATTTTTTAATAAATCAGATACTTGCTTTTGTATTTCGTCTAATTGCGTGTTTGGTAGTCTATAGTTTTTTATGTATACTGGATTTTTGTCAGTTAATGCGATGTTTTGTTCGTAGAAATTGTTTGTTGTTAGTTTTTCATCAACATCATGGAAGACATCATGAAATTCTTCACAAATACTTAGTATAGTGTGAGCAGAAGATTTATCTAAGTTGTTTATTTGAATTTTCTCTATTAAGTTTTTAAATTTTTGCTTGTCTTTAAATCTTGTATTATTCGATAATATTCTATATTTGCTCAAGGGTTCTATTCCTATCATGGAATTTTCTATTGTTTCCTCTTTATCTGTAGTATTCAGTATCTTGATATGCTTTATTCCTTTTGCAGGCAATATTGAATTGGCTAAGAAAATTCCCTTTTTGATTTCATTCCCGATGAGAACACTATCTTCATTCAAATCTAGTTTGATACTTTTTACTATTTCTGTTCTTGGTGGAATTGTTAATTTTCCTAAATTCTTCATGGTCATATTTAATGGTAGTGTTATTTCTTCATCTTGTACTAATACTACAAGCACACAAGTTTCATAGTCTATTTTACAGTTATAAGCTTTAAGAAAATCTCTTCCTAGTATTGCATCGGTAGTTATATTTATTTCTTCATTGACAACGTGAAATTGATGTTCTACATTAGCTTCTCCTATTATGAGTTCTAGATTTGATACACCCCTAGAAAATATTATTTTGTTTGTAATGCCGTTTATTTGACATGCCGAATTTTCATTTAATTTTTTCACCATATATTCTTTACAGACAGAAATATCTGCACCCGTGTCAATTAAAAATTTGAAAGTTTTGTTTAGATGTTTTATTGTTATGTTAACGAAATTTGTGTCATATTCCCCATAGAAATTTAATACTTTTTTTGATTTCCCCGATTCTGTTGACCGGGGATACCTATGTTTTCCGACCTAGTATTGTTATTATGGTATCCTCTTGCACTACCTCTACCTCTATTATAACTGTTATTTCTTTCATAGCTATTGCTATAAATATTGTTATTGTATTGTCTGTCTTTATTGTATCTATTATTGTTATTGAATCTAGGGTAAGAATTGTTATATTGCTGTCTACCTCTAAAATTTGTTCTAAATTGCATGACATTGTTTTGTCGCGACGAAACTTCAACTTCAGTAGCTATCTTTATAGCTTCATTGAATGTCGTAATTCTAGATGCTTGTATGACATGTCTTGTAGCTTCGTTCAATCCGTTTTTAAAAGCATTTAGTCCTAACTGATCGTTTAAATTTATTATAACTTTTCTATTTGATTCACCTTGTTCAGCTATTTGTATCTCATTTAATTGAGCTATCAGTAATTCTATTCTTTCAGCAAATCTATGTACTTCTTGAGTTCCTTGGTGTGATCTTGCTAACTCACTATGTATTTTCAATGGATTTGTTTTTGGTTTATAAATTTCTGTTAAAGCCTTTTTAAGATCAGGAAAAAGTTGTGGTTGATTTTCTAATGTAAGAAGCCTGTTTCTCACTTTGTCAATTACTTTTGTTGCTATTATAAATTTGATTAACTTTTTCTTTTCTAATTCCTCACCTAATGTATCAGTATAAAACTCAATTAGTCCTAAAAAATTTGATAAATTTTTCGAATCACCATTGAATTCTGGTATTAGCTTTGTAGCTACCAATATTTCAAATTTTGCCATTTCTTTTGAAATTGACTTTTCTAGTTTTGGTGTTAGTAGTTCTGTTATTTTATTTCTTATTTCTAAGTATAAAATTTGTATCTCTTCTACTTCATCTTTTTTACAAGCTATTAAAATCGTTTTCCAAATATCTTCTACTTCTTTTTTTGTATTTGAAATGTACTCTTCTGAGTATTGTCTACCTGGGCTTTTCTTTAAATTTTTCAATATTCTTTTTAATTCTTCTATTTTATCCATTGAAAGGAAATTAATAGTTTTTTTTTTTTTTTTTTTTTTTTTTTTTTTTTTTTTATATTTGTCAATTTATATATGTTTTATCTTTAAACATTTTGTTTAAACATTGTTAAGTCTATTTCTCAATACTTGTTTTCTAACATACTTTTTATAATAGGAGTGTATTTTTGCAAATAACAGAATTATTATTATAAAAAAAATGTATATATTTATGTTGCTGCTGTTAAAAATCTGGTTGGTTTGACTGCTATTCAGGTTGTTATTAATTACTTCCTTTGACTGCGGCTGTCCCATTTTCGTAGTTCACAAATCAATTTATTCTTTAAAGCCTTGTCAATTGTAATTGCGATTATTCTGTGGAGTTCAGCTTTTCGTTGTCGTTCCCTTACTGCTTTGCCGGCTCTCGGTCTTCTGGTTTTTACAGGGGTTTTGGAGATTTGTGTTGCAGATGTCTTTTTATTTCTTCTTAGGTATTCTTCAATCGTCAGGGGTTTCGGGCCCGCTGTTTTGGGAGTGGGTGTATACACAGGTGGTGTAAACTTTAGTGAGTCGTCTGTCAGAGGTGTATATTCCTCGACCTCGACCGATGATCTTCTTGGTGTATTCAGTTCTTCAAAAAGCTCATCGAGTTGTTGCTCGTTGTAGCTCATTTCTTTATGGTCCGCTACTGGTGGTAAAACAAAATATTTTTTTTTTTTTTGTATACCTAACAGTTTGGCAGGATCGCCATGTGGTGGTTCTACTGGGAATGCTCTATGTTAACTAGATAAAGCGCAGCTCGCTGTATAATATGGCTAATGAGCCGCAATTATAATATTAAAGAGAAGACATGTTGATAGTTTAGAACTGATTCTATTATCCAATATTTCACCGCTATTTATACTACTAAAAATCAATGGGTTATCCCCACTTATGCTTAAGAACTATCTTACAAATACTTTTGTGCTGCATCAGCATTCTATTTTCAATATATACAATATGTTGGGGCAGTCTAATAATTATGACTCAATGAAATTATGAATCTGGAACATAGTGTAACAAAATACTTCTACGACACTTCATGTGCATAGTCACCCAAGTGGTGGCAATGCCCTGAGCACAACACTCAGTTTCGTTTGGTAAAAAAGAAACAAATAAATAAATTTGATATTAAACTTTATAGTTTCGAATATCAATGAAATTTACTATTTCAATTGTGTCGATCGAATACTACATGTGGCTTTGTTTACGTTTGAGAAATGAGAAATGATTTTACGTTAATGAAATGAAAGAATGCTTTTATTACACTACACGCTACTCTTTGACAAAACAAATAAAAAAAATCGTGCCGTACAAAAAAAAATTCTATATTGAAAACCGAACAAAAAGGAAATGAAATAATTGAAATCACAATGCAAGAACAACACAAAGAAAAACTAAGTAAATTTGAATTTTAACAAAAAAATCATCGATAAAAAAAATGTTTTTGTTTGACTGTTCAACAAAACGAAAAAGTTTTGTTTACGAGTTACCAAAAATTAATAAGCCTTGTAAATTCATAAACTGTTTGTTACAAACGATATTCGATGTGGGGTCAAACAGACTTGTATATGACCCAGTCTGAAATGTACAGTATCACTTTCAAATTGATTAAGTTTTGACATTGTTCATACATATCGTGCGATGGCCTGGTGGTAGCATGTTGCATTGCTGCCCAGAAGGTGCCAGGTTCAAATCCCAGAGAAATCAAGTAAATGAAATATAAGTTTTTTTCAAATAAATACAATTGTATACATTTCAGAATAATTACAAGTTAAAGAAAAAGATTGTTATTTGTGAAAAACACTATTCGCTTGTGGTTAATAATTTGTTTTTTTGTAGATAATAAATACATTGTTTGTCACGAGAACTTTTCTTTTTGCTGTTCGTAGATTAACTTTTTATAAGCAGGAACTTTTCTCTAACCTTAAACCGATAGCTGGAAATAGGTAAAACGCTTGTGGCTAACAGTTTAATTCTTGTGGGAATGAATTTTTTGGTTCAGTGTATGTTGTTGTTTACAGTGAAAAATTTTGCTGCGCTGCGTATACACTTACCAATAAAAAAGGCCTATTATTAGCATGTATTGCGTACCAAAATAATTTAAAAAAAACTGTTTTTAGAATTAAAAATAAATAAAACTTTTTTTTTTGTAACTATTAATTTTTCTATTTTTATGAAACTTTGTATAAACTTGTCAACTTATAGAAAATTTAAAAAAAAAATATATTCCTAGGCTAGAACCAAAAATTAAATCACAGACAAAATTGTTTATGCCTCGAAAACGGCTTAAACAAATTTGATTAAAAAAAATGAAAATTTTATTTTTCAAAAATGAGTATCTATTGAATTTTTAACTTTCCAATGGAAGTTAATGTAATTTTTCCGATCTCTCGTTTGTTTTATATGTAATGATGTCATAACGTGATAAAGCACAAAAAAAGTAGTAAGATATCATTTGTCTCAAAAATCAGGTTTTGACTTCAGATTAATTTTTTTTGTACACATAGGGGCGTATTCATAGTCATTTTAGAGCTGTGTCTAAGTTAAACCTGTGTTTAGTTGAATTTTCCGACGTTGATTCTATTTTTTT